>JAJPUD010010304.1:16304-31587 GCA_023553655.1 Myrmecobius fasciatus | reverse complement strand
GTCACCCTCTGCTACTAACTCTCTTTCATCTTCAATATTCGATCAGTTGCCACATCCTGTTGATTTTTACTTTCATAACACTCTTGCATGTGCTTCCTCTCTTTTGGCACTAGCACCATCCTGGTCAACATCTTCATCAGATGACACCTAGATGACTCTCTGCACAAGGTTCTCCTCATATCTACTCCCTTCTTCCACTTAGTTGTCAAAATATTCTTTCTTAAGTACAGATCTAATTATATCATACCCCTATTCAATGAATTCCAGAGTTTCCATATGCTTCCAGGATCAAATATATAATGCTTTTTGGCTTTTTAAATCTGTCACAACCTGCCTTCCTTATACTTTTTCAGTATTTTTAAATCTTATGCAAATACACACACACACACACATTTTAAGATCCAGTAACACTGACTTCCTTTTGATTCCTCAAACAAGACATGTCCTCCAAACCTGGAATGCTTTCCCTTCTCATATCCACCTCCTGGTTTCTTTGACTTCCTTCAAGTTCCAATCTAAAATCTTGGCTTCTACAACAAGGCTTTCTCCCTTAATTCTATTGCCTTCCATCCCTAAATTATATTAAATATATTCTGTACTTAATATTTCTGTAGTTTTTGCATGCTTTCTTTTCTTTAGTATGTGAGTAACTTAAGAGGAGGGACCATTTTTTACTTTTCTTTGTTTATCTAGTGCTTAGAACAGCTCTCAGCACCATAATACATGCTTAATAAATGTTTTTGTCAAGTTGTTGACTTTTTCTCCATTCTTGTCATCTTCATGTTATCTTATACCTTTCCTTTTTATGGCTAAAAATGTACAAGGATTTGTCTATGTGCCTTTTTTTTTTTACTTTATCACCATATTCACTTCTTTCAAGTTGGCTTTCAGTACCATCACTACTAAATTGCTTTCTGAAAAGATAACAATGCTAGATCCAATGGCCTTTTCTTGGTCCTCATTTGTCTTAACTATTCTGCAGCTTTTGGCATACCTCTTTCTTGATTTGCCTTCTTCTTAGTTGCCCTTTGTCACCTTAGCTTCTGCAATGCTACTTATTACCAATTATCTTTTTACCTTTATTATTTCTCCTTCCAAGAAAGAATCTTCTTTCTTGGCTATCTATTCACCCCCCACTCCCTAAACACAGGTGGCCACCAAATTTGTGCCTAAGCACAAATTTTTTCTCTCAATTATCATCCTTGTTAACTTTTTATGGCTTAAATTAGCATATATTCTCAGATGATTCCCACGTCTATTTATCAATTCTAATTTCTCTCTCTAACTCTAGTGCTAAATTACTATTAGCTACATGCTGGTCATTTACATTAGGAAGGATACATGCAATAATACACAGATCTTAAATCAACCAGCATCAACTCTCTTTTCTTCTTTTCCTCCTCCTCCTCTTCCTGCCATTATTTCTCTATGTTTTCCTTGCTGAAATAGCTTCCCAAAACCTTGATTTGACTTTAGGAGTCCAAATTTCTTGTAGTATCATTATCTGCATTATCATTACCCCACTGGTAGAATTTAAGTGTCCCGAGGGCAAGATCTAGATAGATTTTTTTTTTTGCTTTTGTATCTTTATGTCCCAAGTGCTTAGCAACATGCCTGGTATATAGTTATTATTTAATAAATGTGTGTTGAATGGAATTTAAATGTCTTTACAAACCATTTAAAGATAACTTTCCTATAATCAAAATCATTACTTTTGCAGAATTTTGCAATAAAAAAGGTGTGAATCCCACCTCAAAAGGGATCCACATGTGCAAAAATGTTTGTGGCAGCCCTTTTTGTAGGGTCAAGAAACTGGAAACTGAAAGGATGCCCTTCAATTGGAGAATGGTTGAATAAATTATGGTATATGAATGTTATGAAATATTATTGCTCTGTAAGAAACAACCAGCAGGATGATTTTAGAAAGGCCTGCAGAGACTTGCATGAACTGATGCTGAGTGAAATGAGGAGAACCAAGGGAAAACATTATACACAGCAACAAGACTATACGATGATCAATTCTGATGGACATGGTTCTCTTCAGCAATGATGTGTTTCAAACCAGTTCCTATTGTTCAGCGATGAAGATAGTCATATACATCCAGAGAGAGGCCTGAGGGAACTGAGTGTGGACCACAACACAGCATTTTAACACTTTCTGTGAATATTTCCATGCATTTTGTTTTCCTTCTTAGGTTGTTTTTTTATTCTCTTTCTAGATATGATGTTTCTTGTGCAGTAAGATAACTGTATAGATATGTATACATATATTTGTCATATAATTTATCATGTTTAGCATGTATTAGATTGCCTGTTATCTAGAGGTGGGGTGGGGGGAAGGAGGGGAAAAGCTTGGAAAAAAAGTTTTTTGCAAAGGTCAATGTAGAAAAATAACTCATATGTTTTGTAAATAAAAAAGCTTTTAATAAAAAAAAAAAGGTGTGAATCCCACCTCTAACACTTAGCTCTGTGATTTCAGGTGCCTCAGTCTCTCTGAGCCTCAGTTCCTCATCTGCAAAATGGAAATTCTAATGCCTACAGTACCTACTTCACAGGATTATTTTGATGTTAAAGGAGATCAGCTATGTAAAAGAGTTTTGCAAACTTTAAAACTTTGCTTAAATATCACCTATGCAGGAGGGTCTTAAGTGACAAAGAGGCCCCCAGTGAGGCTTTACTGACTTTAATGTAGGATTGCCCAATGCTATTGGTGTTCCCTCCTAATATTTTCTATCACACTTCATGATTTTCTAGGAAAACAACCAAATTGAAGTGAGAAGTCAAGAAGTTTCAGTCAAGTATGGCTGGAAAGTGTTGATCTTGCATAATACTGAGGCACTCTGTTGGTCTTTAGCATATCACTTATGTAAGTATTTACTTTTGCCAATCTACTTTTTATTAAAGTGAAATACCGTAGTAAGCCAATTTAGCTCTTTGTTTCAATTGCCTTCCCCTTCTGCAGGTAATCACTGACTTGTAACAGCCATGCTCAGTATTCAATATACAGGAGCAAGCTTGTTGATTTGACTAATGCTTTTTTCTTCATAAGGTACCAATTATTGTGATCTGAATTGTGCCACATTAGGCTTAGAACATAGTTAATCTCGCTAGTTACTTAATGCATTCAAGCTTTATAATCAGTGTTGATTGATGAACTAACAAAGGCTTGGATTCTACTGAGAGACATGAGGGAGGTGCTGCTTTTAAGAGTTTAAAAGAATAGAATCTAATTTGTCTCAAATATATATGAAGAAATGAACAAAAAGCCTACATGTATATGTAAGTATTACCCACATATAGGGTTCTCCTGGCAACTAGGCATCCTCCCAAATAGATAAATTGTCCTCTTTTGGTATTTCCTGTACCTGCATTTAAAATGCAGAGAATTTGATTTCATAAGCAGTTGTAAAATTAGAAATCATTAAAATTATTAAAATACATGTCTATTTCTGATTGAAAAATGAGAAAATCAAGGATAAGAATTTCATTGATACTATTAAATCCAGAATTAACTCAATTCTATCATATAAAGAAAACAACCACAAAAATAAAATATAGCACTTAGTTTCCTTTAGTCTGGACATTATTTCCCCTGATATTAAAAGTCTTACTTCTATTTTCAACAAGCTCACTTGTATTAGGGGCCTATATTCCTTTTAATATGAACTTCTGTGTTTAAGAATTTTATGATTTCCTATATTATTTTGAAGTGAATAAAAATGAGCAATTTTAAGTAATGTTTTACAGAGCATCAGAAGATCCATGTTCTAGTCTGAGTTCTGCTGCTCACAAGCTATGTGATGCTGGGCATATTATTTCATATCTCTGAGCCTCAATTTCCTTACCTTTAAACTGTTGTTGGATCTTTTGTTGTTCAGTCTTCTTTAGTCATATCCAACTCTTTGTGACTCCAATTGGGGTTTTCTTGAAAAGATTCAGGAGGGTTTGCCATTTCTTTTTCCAGATAAGGAAAATGAGGCAAATAGGGTTAAGTGACTTGCCTAGTATCACACAGCTTATAAGTGTCTGAGACTAGATTTGAATTCAGATCTTCCTGTTGCTCTATTTACTGTGCCACCTAACTGCCTAGTTGGATTTTTAGGATATAAAATAGATCTAAAACTGGTATTCATTTTTCATTCTTTCCAAAGAAATATTTAGTATTGGTGTTGATCTCAATATTAAGAGAGCATATATATTTGACTAATTCAAAATTGATTCCCAGGATGCTAAACAGTCATCTTTGATGTGTTAAAATAAAATTAATTTCATTTTCTTATGTTATTTAGTACTTAGAATGTAAAATATCTCAAAACTATCTTGGAGAAAATATTCATGATACATAGGAGTGTGACTTCAGGGTTATCTCTAATTTGATGTCTTTAACCTCTAATTTCTTTAATCTTTAATCTGACTTCTAACCTATATGAGCCATTTTTGAATCATTTGAACATATAAATATGTGTATATATGACATATATATATATATATTATATGTACATGTAGTATTCCAAAATTTAGCACAATTTTCAGGTATTAAAGTTATATATGCCAAATTCTCTTAGCTCTCTAGGATCAAAGTCACTGAGTATTAAAATATTTGTGAATTTAATTTGGAAGCTTTTATTAAATTCTTCATGAAATTTCTCTTACTTCCTTAACCTCTACAACTGTTATCTTCATAGTGATCTTTTGGCAAGCTTTTATCATAAGCACTTCAAACAAGATGACTCAGTATACAGTAAAATTATGTTTCTTGTGCCCTTTGGATAAATATCCAAATCAAACTAACTCTACTAACCTCTTTATTTGTCTCTCAAAGATAACCCAACTCTTCTTAACTCCAAGATCATGTGATATATGAGAATCTGTTTTACTCTTCACCTGCATAAGAGATTTTCTTTTTCCATTGAATGGACACTATACCACTCTAAATTATCCTATTATGTTATAGGCATTGGGCATCCAAAGACAAAAAAAGAAAAAAATAAATAGTCCCTATGAACCACATTTCCTAATTAGTTGTAACTTTCTTTTGTCTTTCAATTTTATTTGTATGAGAAGGGCAAGATTGATACGATGTAATTCATCTAGTTGATCATTTGATCACCCACTAAAATGATATAAGCATATAGCTTTTAGATTAAATACAGGGCTACTAAATATAATAGAACACAGATCGTGGTTTTCTAAGTCAATGTATAACCAATAGGAATTTTTATGTAAATTAAGTGGCCCAATATCTATTTAATTTTGACTCCTTGGATTTAGAGTACCAACCATTAAATTAAAGGTGATCTAAAGACTGTGGCTCTTAGCATCCATAGCCTCTTTTTGCAATATTCTTCTACTTTCACTACAGACATAAAAGAAGGTTGCAAAGTTCTGAAGGTTATATTGTATTTTTTTGTTGTTTCATGGGCTGCCATATATGACAAATTCACTGCCAAAGGGAAGTCAGCTGATGATGAGCTCATTGTCTAATAAGGGGAAAAATATGTAAATAATTATGTACAGACAAGTCAAAACTGGAAAAATATTCTTAATGGAGGGGCAGAGCCAAGATGGCAGAGTGAAGACATGACTCTCTGTGTCCTCCTCTGAACTTCTCTCAAATCAACAGCAAATTATGTCTCTGAATTGATTTTTAAGTCAAAGAACCCAGAAAAATTTGGACTATGAAATATTTCTTGCAGAAGGTACCTTTGAAGAGCTTAATAGCAGGTCTGTTTCAGTCAGGCAGGGGGTTCAGCAGTTTGCTGGGCACAGGTCCGCAAGACAGGGCAAAAAACTGGGCGGGACTCAGCTCAGTGTGGCAGAGATTCTAAATCCCTGGGGAGTGTATGTGAGGCACTCTGGACCCTCTGCCCTGATTGTGGGCAGGTGCTTTAGGAGATCTGCCTTTTAAAAAAAGTAAATTGGAACCCTTTGCAAATGCAAGGTCCTACCCCCACCTGCCCAGCACCAGAAGTTAATTACCTGAATTGCCTCAGGGCAAACTTCCACAGTCAAAGCTTCTTGGATTTAAACAGACCCCAAGTTTTTTTGTTTGTTTGTTTGTTTTTAAAAATGAGTAAGAAACAGAAGAGAGAGCTCTCACCAAAGACAGCTTCTATGGACACAAAGAAGGGCAGACCCCAGATCTTGAGGTTCCTATAGGCAAAGCAAGTACAGAGATAGCGACCAAGGGAGACGTAACCTTTTCACAAGGCCTTCCTGGAAGACTGAATAAAGACTCTCAAAAGAGAGAGATAGATGATAAATAGGGAAATGCATTGAGATCAGGGCAAAAAGTATATAATGTACTCCAAAAGAGATATGATAAAGACACAAATTTACTGAAAAATAAAAGTGGTGAAGTGGAAAAAAGTGCAATGAACAAAAAAATTCAACTGGCCAGTTACAAAAGAAGCTAAAAGAGGTAACTGAAGAAAATAATACATTCAAAATTAAAATTGAACAAATGCAAATGAATGATTCAATAAGACTTCAAGAATCAGGCAAACAAAAAAATGGAAAAATAGAAGAAAATATGAAATATCTCCTAGGAAAAACAACTGACTTGGAAAATAGATCTAGGACAGATAATGTAAGGATTATTGGACTTCCTGAAAGCCATGATGAAAAAAAAAGAATCTGAACAATATCTTCCAGGAGATCATGAAAGAAAACTGCCCTGATATTTTAGAATCAAAAGGCAAAATCACCATCGAAACAATTCAACAATCAACTCCTGAAAGAGACCCCAAAATTAAATCCCCAAGGAATATCGTGGCTAAATTTCAGGACTATGGCACCAAGGAAAAGATATTGCTAGCAGCTAGAAAGAAACAATTCAAATACTGAGGAACTGTAATTAGAATCACACACGATCTGTCAGCCTTCACATTGGAGGATTCAAGGGATTAGAATCAGATATTCCAAAAGGCAAAGGAACTTGGATTACAGCCAAGAATAACCTATCCAGCTATAATGAGCATTAGCTTCTAGGAAAGAAGATGGTCATTTAATGATATAGGTGAATTTCACCTATTTCTAATGAAAAGACCAGATCTGAACAAAAAATTTGACCTCCAAACACAGAACTCAAGAGAAGCATAAAAAAGTAAAAAGGAAAGAATTCTTGAGAACTGTATTTCTACTATGGGGATACTTGAAGATTGGGGGTATAATTTGATATTACTTTGATAATATGAAAAAGAAAATTAGAGGTGGAAAGGCTATCAAAATGGGAAAAAAGAGGGAAAAGGTGGTTTAAAAAAAGGTTTTAAAAAAGGAGGTAAAATAAGGTAAAATCTCATGAAGAGGCAAAGAAAACCTAATATAACTGAGGGAAAGAAGGGAGGGAGATGAGCATTGTGTAAATCTTACCCACATCAGATTGGGCTCTAAAAGAGTATATCAGACACATTTGGTTTCACAGAAAAACTTGTCCTTCCTTATAGGGAAGTGGGAGGGAAAGGAGGAAAAGAAAGAGATAGACTAATAGAAGGGAAAATAGAACAATCAGGGGAAAGAAGTAAAAAAAGGGAGGGGCTCTAAAGGGGAGAAGACTGTGGAGGGAGGTGGTCATCAAAAGCAAAATACTGGGGAGGGTGGAAAGGAGAAAGGAGAAAGAAAAGAAAAAAACATAACTTGGGTAAATAATATGGCAGGAAATACAGAATTAGTTATTTTAATTGTGAATGGGAATGGGATGAACTCTCCCATAACGCAGAAGTGGAGAGCAGACTGGATTAAAAACCAGAATCCAACAATATGTTGTTTACAAGAAACACATCTAAAGCATTGAGATACATAAAGGGTGAACGTAAAAGCCTGGAGCAGGATCTGTTATGCTTCAAATGAACAAAAAAAAGCAGAGGTAGCAATTCTGATCTCAGATCAAGTAAAAGCAAAGATAGACCTAATTAAGAGAGATAAGGAATGAAACTATTTTACTAAAGGGTACCATAAATAATGTAGCAATATCAATACTAAATGTATATGCACCAAGTGGTATAGCATCCAAATTCCTAGAGGAGAAATTAAGAGAGATGCAAGAAGAAATAGACAGCAAAACTATACTGGTGGGGGATCTCAACCTTGATCTCTCAGAATTAGATAAATCAAACCACAAAATAAATAAGAAAGAAACTAGGGAGGTAAACCAATTGTTAGAAAAGTTAGGTATGATAGATCTTTGGAGAAAATTGAATGGATGGAGTAAGGAGTTTACATTTTTCCCTGAGGTTCACGGAACTTATACAAAAATTGACCATTTGTTAGGGCATAAAAACCTCAAGATCAAGTGCAGAAGGGCAGAAATAGTAAATGCATCTTTTTCAGATCATGATGCAATAAAAATTACATGCACTATAAGAGCAGGGGAAAATATACAAAAAAATTCATTGAAAATTAAATAATCTAATCCTAAAGAATGAATGGTTAAAAGAGCATATCACAGGCACAATAAATAATTTCATCCAGAAAAATGACAATAATAAGACAGCATACCAAAATTTGTGAGATATGGCCAAAACGCTTATAAGGGGTAAATTTATATATCTAGATGCTTACTTGCATAAAATAGAGAAAGAGCAGATCAACAAATTGGGCTTACTATTTAAAAAAACAAGAAAAAGAACAAATTAAAAACCCTCAATTAAATACCAAATTTGATTAGAAAAAAGAAAGAGGAAAATCAAATTGTTAGTCTCAAAAATGAGAAGGGAGAACTTTCCTCCAATGAAGAGGAAATTATAGTAATAATTAGGAGTTACTTTGCCCAACTTTATGCCAGTAAGTTTGATAACCTAAATGAAATGGAGGAATATCTACAAAAATATAGATTGCCCAGGTTAACAGAAGAGGAAATAACTTATTTAAATAGCCCCATTTTAGAAAAAGAAATAGAACAAGCTATTAACCTACTCCCTAAGAAAAAATCTCCAGGGCCAGATGGATTTATATGTGAATTCTACCAAACATTCAAAGAACAATGAATTCCAATCCTATACAAACTATTCAAAAAAATAGGGACAGAAGATATACTACCAAATTCCTTCTATGATACTGATATGGTACTGATAACTAAACCAGGTAGGGTGAAAACAGAGAAAAAAAACTATAGACCAATTTCCCTAATGAATATTGATGCAAAAATTTTAAATAAGATATTAGCAATGAGATTACAGAAAGTCATCCTCAGGATAGTACACTGTGACCAAGAAGAATTTGTACCAGGAATGCAGGGCTGGTTCAATATTAGGAAAACTATCAGCATAATCAATTATATTAATAGCCAAACTAACAAAAAACATATAATTATTTTAATAGATGATAAAAAGCATTTGATAAAATCCAATACCCATTCCTATTAAAAACACTAGAGAGTATAGGAATAAATGGGCTTTTTCTTAATATGATTAGTAGCTCTACTTAAAACCATCAGCAAGCATCATATGTAATGGAGACAAACTAGAACTATTCCCAATAAGATCAGGAGTGAAATAAGGCTGCCCACTGTTACCATTACTATTTAATATTGTCTTAGAAATGTTAGCATTGGCAATGAGAAGAAAAAGAGATGAAAGGAATTAGAGTAGGTAATGAAGAAACGAAATTATCACTACTTTAGTTAATTAACTATTCGACAAAAACTGCCTGGAAAATTGGAAACTAGTGTGGAAGAAATTAGGGCTTGACCCACACCTAACACCACATACCAAGATAAGATCTAAATGGGTTCATGATCTGGATATAAATAGTGATATTATAAGCAAATTAGAAGAACATAGGATAGTTTACCTCTCAGACCTGTGGAGTTAGAATAAATTTATGTCCAAAGAAGAATTGGAACTCTTAATTGAACACTAGATAGATAATTTTGACTATATTAAGTTAAAAAGTTTTTGTACAAACAAACCTAATGCAGACAAGTTTAGGAGGGAAGCAATAAATTGGGAAATAATCTTTAAATTTAAGGGTTCTGATAAAGTCCTCATTTCTAAAATATATAGAGAATTGTCTCATGTTTATAAGAATTCAAGCCATTCTCCAATCAATAAATGGTCAAAGGATATGAACAGACAATTTTCAGATGAGGAAATTAAAACTATTTCTAGTCATATGGAAAGGTGCTCCAAATCACTATTGATCAGAGAAATGCAAATGAAGACAACTCTGAGGTACCACTACACACCTGTCAGGTTGGTGAAAATTACAGGAAAAGATAATGACAAATGTTGGAGGGGATGTGGGAAAACTGGGACACTGACACATTGTTGGTGGAACTGTGAACAGATCCAACTATTCTGTAGAGCAATTTGGAACTATGCTCAAAAAGTTATCAAACTGTGCATACCATTTGACCCAGTAGTGTTTCTATTGGGCCTATCTCCCAGAGAGATCTTAAAGGAAGGAAAGGGCCCCACATGTTCAAGAATGTTTGTGGCAGCCCTTTTTGTAGTGGCTAGAAACTGGAAACTGAATGGATGCCCATCAATTGGAGAGTGGCTCAATAAATTATAGCATATGAATGTTATGGAATATTATTGTTCTGTAAGAAATGACCAGCAGGACAATTTCAGAGAGGCCTGGAGAGACTTGCATGAGCTGATAATGAGTGAAATAAGCAGAACTAGGAGATCATTATACAGGGCAACAACAAGACTATATGATGATCAATTCTGATGGACATGGCTCTCTTCAACAATGAAACGCTTCAAATAAGTTCCACTTGTTCCGTGGAGAAAACCATATACACCCAGAGAGAGAGATATGAAATGTGGACCCCAACATAACATTTTCATGCTCTTTATTGATGTTTGTTTGCATTGGGTTTCCTTTCTCAGATTTTTTTTTCTTATAGATACGATTTTCCTTCTGCAGCATGATGTGTCGAAATATGCATACATATATTCAATTGTCAAGCATTTTAATATAATTAACATGTAGTGGACCATGCCATCTAAAGGAGTCGAGGGGACTAGGGGGGAAAATTTGTAATGGAAAACTTTGTAGGGGTCAATATTGAAGAGTTAACCATACATATGTTTTGCAAATAAAAAGCTTTAATAACATATATATATATATGTATACATATATATATATATATAGTTAATGATAGTCTGCTCTAACACTTCTCTCCTAGAGAAAGACAGGTAAGTACCAAAGATGGTAAGTGATAGATGGTAGAACCAAGATTTGAATTCATCTTTCAGATTCCCACATTCTTAACTCTACCCACTATTCTGTGATACATATAAATACCATGACAAGAATTCCGGAGTTTTCCCAGTCAACCATGATGTCTACTTTATGAGAAGACTCAGGTTAGTGTCACACAGAATGAGAAAGTATGGAAGGTTACAATATGCACTGTTGGCAAAAGTATTCACATTGATGAGGTCACATATCCACCCAATGTCAAATAAATGGAAAGAAAAATAAATTTTAGTTGAAAATGGACTTTCAATATTGCATTCAACTGGATCTGTGATTTTGCTGGGGCGGGGGGAGGATCTTCAAGTGATACAGTTAACAATCCATCCAAAAATCTCTTTTTGTCCCTTGTCCATATTCTCATATGCTCATATGAATCCATATACTCATCACTGGAGGCTCATTACATGTGTTTGAAGTTTTCTTTCTTTATTCTGACAGTCGAAAGGCACTAATGAAGCATTTGGCCTTGTCAGATATCATTCCTTGCCCTTGACATATCCTCAAAACACATTCTAGTGCTTTTACACAATTTCTTGAAGACATCTTTGACTTTTTCTTTGAATGACATCACAATCTGGAGGTTCTTCGCTCTCTAAAGCTGCATTGCAGGGAGTCTGAATGATAGTTCAAATACTTGTTTCCTAATTTACTCTTATTTCACCAAAACAAAAGAAACTGGAAGTAAAAGTATTCATATTTAGATTTGAAATTAAAGGAAATCTAAATTGGTTTACAATGGAGAGTCGTATGCTTTTATATGACATGTTTTCATTTATATTACTCAACCTACTCACAACCACTATGTCTCTAGGTGATATTCATTTTTAACTCTTAAAAGTCTATTATAGCCCATGGTTTTCTGGCATAAAGGTAATGCCAGTATAATGTTGGTATTAACAAGTTAGGCATTTGTTTCTACAGGAAGTTTAGAATTTTCAAAGCAGCTTTACAATTCCCTGGAGATAATCCTTGGGTACCTAGGTGGTGCAGTGTGGCTAAAGTGCCAGAGTCAAGAAAACTAAAATTCAAATTTCACCTCAGGTATATAGTAGCTGTGTGATTTTGTGCAAGGAACTTGTCTTCTATGTGTCTAAGTTTACTCATCTGTAAAATGGAAATAATATTAGCTCCTGCCTCCCAAATTGTTGTGAGAATTTAATAAGATGATAATTGTAAAGTTTTTAGCAAGCATTCACACTTACTTACTATAGTAAGCACTATATCAATGTTAACTAATGTTAATCCCCCAAATGCTTTTGGGTTGGAAATGGACTAACAGTTTTTTATCCTTTAGTCAGCCAGGTGATACCTTTTAAGATTAATTTTTGAAATAATCACAAAGTTTGAACTATTGAATATTGAGCTTAAGCTTTAATATTGTATGGGGACATTCAAACTGGTTCTGTTCATTAAAGGTAGATTTATGTACAGTGATAATTTAGAAAGTTTCTCACTGAAGTTACATTGAATGAAGATAATAAATTGTCAAATTCTGCTCTGTGTTCTAATTTTTGCCGTTTCCCTCATAACCTTTTAGACAATTGAGAAAACAAATTTTTTTTAATGGCCTTGAGGCCAAACCTCCGAAAGGATTTGGAAACTGAAGTAATTTATCTTTGTGGAATACATTTCATTTTGGCACTGCACAGTTCTTATCCTATGGCATTATTTATCATTGATAGGGATTCCTTGCATTTATGTGCTATTTTTAAGGTTTACAGAGTGTTTTATCATCATTATTTCATTTGGTCTTCATAAGAGTCCTGTAAAATAGAGGCCATTATCATTCTTATGGTAGAGATGGAGAATGTAAGTCATTTTCTTAGGATCACATAGCTAATAAATGTCTGAGGCAGGATTTGTAGCTAGGCCTTCCTGATTCCAAGAGCATCTGATGTATGAATATTATTTTAACTCTTTATCTCTACAGGAGATTTATTGTGTTTTTGTTTTGTTTTCCATTGAAGGGACATTGTATCACCATAAATTATTCTAATCCTCTTCTTCTCCAAAAATGGACACCTTTCCCATCCTGTTTTTATGGTGACATTTCTACTACTATGTGCCAGGCAATGTAACAAGTTCTTTTTACAAATATCTCAATTGATCATAAAGTCAGACTTTTTGAAGCAGTATTTTAAACTGTCCACTGTGGTTTGTATATTTTTATATCTGCTTGCCTCCTATTCTTGTATTCTGCCCTGCCCCATTCATTTAAGAAAAAGAGATAAAATGGGGATAAAACATGCCTCCTATTTAGTTTTTTCAAATAAAAGGAAAGTTAAATTGATTAGCTTTAAAGAGATTTTAAAACTATCCTCACTTCTATTCTAATTATAACCTCCTGGTATATTTTGAAAGAAAGTGCAACAGAATTCCATATTAGGCAAGTCAATGAGGTAGCTTCTTGTGTCTGAAGCCCAGGACAGAGCCAAAACTAGTCCAAATATAGTAGAAGCAGTCAGAAGCATTGACTCATTTCAGATTTGGAAGAAGGGCCCCTCTTAGGGAAAAACAAAAAACAAAATCAGAAAACACCAAGTTATCTTCCTGTTTGCATTAAACTTTGAGTGAATTGTCTGAATTATGTGGGTATTCTATGAATCTTTGCTTCCAGAACAGATGGGGAACATCCTTCTTTTTGTGTCCAATTAACAGATATGTCAATTGACTCTTCAGGTGTATTGATAATCAATGCACTCTATATACATGAAGAGGAATTTATTCTGTTGTCAGCTCTTTGCACCTCTAAGCAAGTCTGGGAAAGCACCATTTCAAAATCACTAGCTTTCTCAAGCAAACAACCGAATGTTAGGCTCCAAGTGTGGCATGTCTCTAAGAAGAGACACTCTACATATTTATTTGCTCCTTCACATTCCCTTCTCCACATGTTCCCATCTCCTCACTCAAATATCTATTAACAATAACTATAAGAAGCAGTGGGAGCTAATGACAAGTACCATCCCCTTCGCTTTAATAATGTCATCCTAATCCTCACATCTTCCTTATCTCCCTAGCACCAGTTTCCATTTTCACACTAGAACAGTATACTACATCTTTATCGTTAATGTCAGACTGATTTACCCTGATCACTTTCATTAACAAACATTACTGAGACTTGGGACCAGATATCAGATGTGTTTCAACCATATTATACAATTGTGCTTAACAAATGTCATCAATGTGAAGGTCAAAAGCTAATTTTTCATCTTTTTCACATTCTCATTATGCTACTACACAATCTCCCATTGCATACTCAAATGTTTAGCCCTTAAAGTTCCACAGTTGGGATCAGAAGAACTTGTTTCAAATCTCCCTTTTATTATTGTTCAGTGGATCTTTGTGACTCCATTTGGGGTTTCTTGGCAAATGCATGGGAGTGGTTTGCCATTTCCTTTTTCAGCACATTTTACTTCAAACAGTGTTGTGACTTCCCAGGGCCACAAAGCTAATAAGTGTCTGAGACCAGATCTGAAAACAGGAAAATGGTCTTTCTGACTCCAAGTCTAGCATTCTATATAGATTTCTCCCAAACTAACTCTCCTTTGTTATTATCTCTGTACAATCTTGGGTAAAATATGTCATTTCTCTGGGACTCAGTTTCCTCATTTGTAAAATAAAGTATTGCACCAAATGGTCTTAAAAGACACTTCCAGTTTTAAAACTTCTCAACTTGTGATCCCAAATGATTGATATCACATATATCTGGTTATTCTTTGAAGGATCCTAACAGGAAAATGAAAATTGTTGCACCAAAAAGACAATCATAGGTTAAGTAACCCAGGTCTTATGTTTTTAACAGAAGTCTAAATGATCTGCTATGGAAAAGCAGTAGCTATAATGTGAACCCAATAGACTAAGTTTTGTCCAGATTTTCTAAGAAAACATTGGTGGTACTTTCACAACTTCATAAATGAAGTCTGTTCCTTGCTATATAAAGTTAAATTTCATTGATTGGCCTCCATTTACCACATTCAAGTTTCAAAGAGAAGCATGCCATATTTCCACCTTTCTTTCTTTCTTTCTTTCTTTCTTTCTTTCTTTCTTTCTTTCTTTCTTTCTTTCTTTCTTTCTT
>JAJPUD010010303.1:47839-63844 GCA_023553655.1 Myrmecobius fasciatus | reverse complement strand
AGGAGTAAGTCCGAATTACTCCTTAAACAAGGCAAGTCTGCCAGAACCCCTGACCTCAATCAGGGCAGAGTGTCCCAAGTGACAGATAAATTCCAGGTGTTTGGAATTTGGAGTTTGGAGTTTGGAATTTCTGCCACTATGAGCTGAGCTGAGTCCCACCCTCACTTCAGGCCTACACAGGAGTCCTCTATTTATCTCTCTGTCTGAGTTCGTTGACTTGAAGATCAGTTCCGAGGCTTATTTTATTGTTGATTTGAGTGAAGATCGGAGGAGAGGCAGAGTCACCTTTTCACTCCGCCATCTTGGCTCCACCCCTACCTAGAGACTAACTTTAGAGTAATCTTCAAAACATTAATGATCATTCTCCAGGCCTGGTCATTGAACTTGTCCTAAATCTGCATAGCCTGATTGCTGCCATTTTATTTACAAAAGGTAATTGAGAAAATTTGTAAGATGATCTTTTTTTGTGGTCTTTTCTCTAGCATAGGATAGTTGGCATTCTCCATGAATTTTCAAAACTCATGGACGATATCTTAGCAATTAAATTTGACACTGTTTTCACTATATTGGAATTTACTTCATTTGATACTTAGTAGTATAAAAAGCTAATTAGGCACTCTCAACCAATCATCTTCTTTCTTTGGTTTCACATTATCTTTACCATTTTTAATAAATTCTTTCAAGTTAAACAATAATTTTCCTTGGGAGAGTAAACAGAAAGGAACTTAGATTTTTCATTTTAGAAAATAGTCCTATCTTTGACTTTCCTTTAATCATTTTACTACCCACAATCTTCTCCTTTTCCATGAAAAGTGGTTATGCTTTCCTTGCATTTTCTTTACCAAAATATGATAAAAATATTCTTATTTTAATTCTTTTTATTGTTCTCCAGTCTTAGTTAATTCTGCTCTTTAGTGATCTTTTATTATTGATTAGATGTTTCCTTCTTCATTATCCATTACTTGCCCTTACTTCCATTTTGTGCACATTTCTTTATAATTAGTCAACGAATTCCCTGAGCATTTATTTAAGTTTCTTTTTTTATTAAAGCTTTTTATTTGCAGAAAGTATGTATGGGTAATTCTTCAACATTAACCCATGCAAACCTTTCTGTTACAAATTATTCCCCCCTATTCCCCACCCCTCCCCTAGATGGCAGGAAGTCCACTACATGTTAATTATGTTAAAATATTTGACAAATCAAATATATTTATACATATTTCCACAGTTATCTTATTGTGCAAGAAAAATCATATCTACAAGAAAAATAAAACTGAGAAAGGAAAGACAATGCAAGCAAATATCAATAGAGAACATGAAAATGTAATGTTGTGGTCCACATTGCATATCCCTCTCCCTGAGTGTATATGGCCTTCTTCACTGAACAATTAGAACTGTTTGAAACATTTCATTGTTGAAGAGAGTCATGTCCATCAGAATTGATCAACATATAGTATTGTTGTTGCCGTGTATAATGATCTCCTGGTCCTGCACATTTCCCTCAGCTTCAGTTCATGCAAGTCTCTCCAGGACTCTCTGAAATCATCCTGCTGGTCGTTTCTTATAGAACAATAATATTCCATAACATTCATATACTATATTATATTCAATCATTCTCCAATTGATGGGCATCCTTTCAGCTTCCAGTTTGTAGCCACTACAAATAGGGTTGCCACAAACATTCTTGCATATGTGGGTCCATTTCCTTCCTTTAAGATCTTTTTGGGATATAAGCCCAATAGAAAAACTGCTGGGTCAAAGGGGGTATGCACAGTTTGATAATTTTTTGAGCATAGTTCCAAATTGCTCTCCAGAATGGTTGGAACCACTCACAGTTCCACCAACAATGTATCAGCGTCTCAATTTTCCCATGTCCCCTCCAGGATTCGTCATTATCTTTTCCTGTCATTTTAGATAATCTGACCGGTGTGTAGTGGTCGTCTAAATTTGCATTTCTCTGATCAATAGTGATTTGGAGCACCTTTTCATATGACTAGAGATGGTTTTAATTTCATCATCTTAAAATTATCTGTTAATATCCTTTGACCATTTATCGATTGGAGAGTGGTTTGAATTCTTGTAATTATGAGACAATTCCTTATATATTTTAGAAATGAGGCATTAATCAGAACCCTTAAATGTAAAGATGATTTCCCAATTTATTACTTCCCTCCTAATCTTGTCTACATTAGTTTTGTTTGTACAAAAACTGTTTAACTTAATATAGTGAAAATTATCTATCTGGTGTTCAATTAGAAGTTTCAGTTCTTCTTTGGACATGAATTTATTGCATCTCCAAAGGACTTAGAGGATAACTATCCTATTGTCCTCTAATTTGCTTATAATATCATTCTTTATATCTAGATTATGAACTCATTTAGATCTTATCTTGGTATGTGGTGCTAGGTGTGGGTCAAGCCCTAATTTCTCCCACACTAGTTTCCAATTTTCACAGCAGTTTTTGTTGAATAGTGAGTACTTATCCCAGAAGCTGGGGTCTTTGGGTTTATCAAAAACTAAATTGGTATAGTTTTTGCCTAATTTGTCCTGTGATCCTATCCTATACCAATGATCAATTACTCTATTTCTCAAACGGTACCAAATAATTTTTTATTAAAGCTTTTTATTTGTATAACATATGTATGGGTAGTTCCCCAGCATTGATCTTTACAAAGCTTTCCATTACAAATTTTACCCCCCGTCTCCTCCCCTACCCTAGATGGCAGCAAGTCCACTACATGTTAATAATGTTGAAATACATGACAAGTTGTGCAAGAAAAATCCTATCTACAAGAAAAAAAAAGACAATCAGAGAAAGGAAATGCAATGCAAGCAAACCTCAATAGAGAGTGTGAAAATGTTATGTTGTGGTCCATATTTCATATCCCTCTCTCTGGGTGTATATGGTCTTCTTCAGTGAAGAATTGGAACAAGTTTGAGACAATTCTTTGTTGCAGAGAGCCATGTCCATCATAATTGATCAACATATAGTAGTGTTGTTGCCATGTATAATGATCTCCTGGTCCTGCACATTTTGCTCAGCTTCAGTTCATGCAAGTCCCTCCAGGCCTCTCTGAAATCATCCTGCTGGTCGTTTCTTACAGAGCAATAATATTCCATAACATTCATATACCATATTTTATTCAGCCACTCTTCAACTGATGGGCATCCCTGCAGTTTCCAGTTTCTAGCCACTACAAAAAGGGCTGCCACAAACATTTTTGCACATGTGGGTCCCTTTCCCTCCTCTAAAATCTCTTTGGGATATAGGCCCAATAGAAACACTGCTGGGTCAAAGGGTATGCACAGTTTGATAACTTTTTGAGCATAGCTCCAAATTGCTCTCCAGAATGGTTGGATCCGTTCAGAGTTCCACCAACAATGTATTAGTGTCCCAGTTTTCCCACATCCCCTCCAACATTCGTCATCTTTTCCTATCATTTAGCCAATCTGACAGGTGTGTAGTGGTAACTCAGAGTTGTCTAAATTTGCATTTCTCTGATCAATAGTGATTTGGAGAAACTTTTCATATGACTAGAGATGGTTTTAATTTCATCATCTGAAAATTGTCTGTTCATATCCCTTGACCACTTATCTATTGAAGGTTGGCTTCAATTCTTATATATATGAGACAATTCTCTATATATTTTAGAAATGAGCCCTTTATCAGAACCATTCAATGAAAAGATGATTTCCCAATTTGATGCTTCCCTCCTAACCTTGATGCATTAGTTTTATTTGTACAGAAACTTTTTCACTTAATATAATCAAAATTGTCTATCTGGTGTTCAATTAGGAGTTCCAGATCTTCTTTGTACATAAATTTATTCCATCTCCACAGGTCTGAGAGGTAAACTATACTATGTTCCTCTAATTTGCTTACAATATCACTCATTATTTCTAGATCATGAACCCATTTAGATCTTATTTGGGTATGTGGTGTTAGGTATGGGTCAAGCTCTAATTTCTTCCACCCTAGTTTCCAATTTTCCCAGCAGTTTTTGCCAAATAGTGAGTTTTTATCCCAAAAGCTGGGGTCTTTGGGTTTATCAAACACTAAATTGTTAAAGTTATTGCCTAGATTATCCTGATAATCTATCCTATGCCACTGATTGACTGCTCTATTTCTTAGCCAGTACCAAATGGTTTTGATGACCACTGCTTTATAATATGGTTTTAGATTTGGTACAGCAAGTCCACCATCGTCAGCTTTTTTTTTCATTAATCCCCTTGAAATCCTTGACCTTTTGTTCTTCCAAATGAACTTTGCTACTATTTTTTTTACATCTGTAAAATACTTTCATGGGAGTTTGATTGGTATGGCACTAAATAAGTAGATTAGTTTGGGTACTATTGTCATTTTTATTATGTTCACTCTGCCTACCCATGAGCACTTAATGTTTTTCCAATTGATTAATTTTGATTTTATTTGTGTGGAAAGTGTTTTGTAGTTTAGTTCGTATTGTTTCTGACTTTTCCTTGGCAGATAGATTCCCAAATATTTTATCCTATCATCCGTTATTTGGAATGGAATTTCTTTTTGTATCTCTTGCTGCTGAACTTTGTTGGTAATATATAAAAATGGTGGTGATTTATGTGGATTAATTTTGAATCCTGCAACTTTGCTAAAGTTGTGAATTGTTTCTAGTAGTTTTTTAATTGAGTCTTTAGGGTAATCTAAGTATACCATCTTGTCACCTGCAAAGAGTGATAATTTGGTTTTTTCATTACCTACTCTAATTCCTTTTATATCTTTTTCTTCGCTTATTGCTAAAGCTAACATTTCTAATACAATATTAAATAGTAATGGTGACAGTGGGCAGCCTTGTTTCACTCCTGATCTCATTGGGAATGGTTTTAGTTTGTCTCCATTACATATGATGCTTGCTGATGGTTTTAAATAGATGCTACTGATCATTTTAAGGAAAAGCCCATTTATTCCTATACTCTCTAGTGTTTTTAATAGGAAAGGGTGTTGGATTTTATCAAATGCTTTTTTTGCATCTATTGAGATAATCATATGGTTTTTGATAGTTTGGTTATTAATATAATTAATTATGCTGATAGGTTTCCTAATATTGAACCAGCCCTGCATCCCTGTTAGAAATCCTATTTGGTCATAGTGTACTATCCTGGGGATGACTTTCTGTAATCTCATTGGTAATACCTTATTTAAAATTTTTTGCATCAATATTCATTAGGGAAATTGGTCTATAGTTTTTTTTCTTTGTTTTCACCCTACCTGGTTTAGCTATCAGCACCATATCGGTCTCATAGAAGGAATTTGGCAGTATACCTTCTGTCCCTATTTTCTCAAATAGTTTTTATAGTATTGGATCTATCTTGGCTTTTACTTGATCTGAGATGAGGATTGCTACCCCTGCTTTTTTTTTTCTTCACCTGAAGCATAATAGGTTCTGCTTCAGCTTTTTACCTTCGTCCTATATCTGTCACTATGTTTTAGATGTGTTTCTTGTAGACAACATATTGTGGGATTCTGTTTTTTAATCCAGTCTGGTACCGCTTCCGTTTTATGGGAGAGTTCATCCCATTCACATTCACAGTTAGAATAATTAATTCTTTATTTCCTGCCATCTTTTTTACCCAAGTTATGTTTTTCCCTTTTCTTTCCCCTTTCTCCCTTTCCCCCTCCTCAGTACTTTGCTTTTGATGACCCCCTCCCCCAAACAATACTCCACCCTTTAGATCCCCTCCCCCTGTTTTTACTCTTTTCCCCTGAATTTTCTATTATCCCTTCTATTAGTTTATCCCTCTCTTTTCCTCCTTTCCCTCCCACTTCCCTCTAGCAACAGACAAGTTTCCATGTGAAATCAAGTGTCTGATATACACTTTTAGAGCCTAACCTGATGAGTGTAAGATTTACACAATGCTCATCTCCCTCCCCTCTTTCTCTCAATTATATTAGGTTTTCTTTGCCTCTTCAAGAGATTTTACCTTGTTTTTACCTCCTTTTTTAGATCTTATTTTACCACTTTTTCCCTCTTCCCCAGTATGATAACCTTTCCCCCTCTTGTTTTCTTTTTCATATTATCAAAGTAATATCTACTTAATTATACTCCCAAACTTTAAGTATCCCCCTAATAAAAATAAAGTTCTCAGGAGTCCTTTCCTTTTTACCTTTTTATGCATCTTTTGAGTTCTGTGTTTGGGTGTCGAATTTTTTGTTCAGATCCAGTCTTTTCATTAGAAATAGGTGAAATTCACCTATATCATTGAATGACCATCTTCTTCCCTGGAGGATAATGCTCATTCTAGCTGGATAGGTTATTCTTGGCTGTAATCCAAGTTCCTTTGCCCTTCGGAATATCTGGTTCCATGCCCTTCGATCCTTCAGTGTGGAAGCTGACAAATCCTGTGTGATTCTAATTATTGATCCTCGGTATTTGAATTGTTTCTTTTTAGCTGCTGGCAGAATCTGTTCCTTGGTGTGATAGTCCTGAAAGTTAGCCACGATATTCCTTGGGGTTTTAATTTTGGGGTCTCTTTCAGAAGGTCATCAGTGAATTCTTTCAATGGTGATTTTGCCTTCTGATTCTACAATCTCAGGGCAGTTTTCTTTCAGGATTTCCTGGAAGATAATGTTTAGATTCTTTTTTTCATCATGACTTTCAGGAAGTCCAATAATCCTTAGATTGTCTCTCCTGCATCTAGTTTCCAAGTCAGTTGTTTTTCCTAGGAGATATTTCATATTTTCTTCTAATTTTTCATTTTTTTTGTTTTTGTTTGATTGATTCTTGAAGTCTTATTGAGTCATTCACTTGCATTTGTTCAATTATTTTTAAAATGTTGTTTTCTTCAGTTACCTTTTTAAGCTGCTTTTGTAAATGGACAATTTGTTCATTGCACTCTTTTTCCCCTTCTCTCATTTTATTATTCAATAAATTGGTATCCTTATCATATCTCTTTTGGAGGGCTTCTTGCACTGATTTCAGTTTATTTTCCCATTTATCCTCCAGCTCTCTTTTGAGATTCTGTATGCAATCTTCCAGAAAGGCCTTTTGAAAAGGAGACCAGTGATGGTTTTTAATAACATCCTCTGAAGTTTTGTCTAAACAAACCTCAGGATCTGGGGTCAGCCCTTCTCTGTCTTGATAAAAACTGTCTACAGTGAGAGCTCTCTTTTGCTTCTTAATTTTTTTTTTTTTTTAGACAACGTGTATATCTCTTTAAGGTGTAGAAAAATGGCGGCTAAAGCTCTTTGCTCTGGGGCAATTTGGCAAATTAATTTAAGGTGCTGGGCCTGTGGGGGCTAGGACTAAGTCCGAATTCCTCCTTAAAAAAGACAAGTATGCCAGAATACCTGTCCCCAATCAGGGCAGAGTGTCCCGAGTGCCTCAGATAAACTCCAGGTGTTTGGAGTTTGGAGTTTGGAGTTTTTGCCCCAATGAGCTGAGTCCCACCCTCACTTCCAGCCTACACCACTCTTTATCCCTCTGTCCGAGTTAGACCAACCTGATGTGAAGTTCTGCAGAGATATCTGTAAGCAGTGTCCAAGTATTTCTGAATACGTTGACTTGAAGATCAGTTCCGAGGCTTATTTTATTGTTGATTTGAGAGAAGATCGGAGGAGGCGCAGAGAGTCACATGTTCACTCCGACATCTTGGCTCTGCCCCCCTTTGAATCCTACCTAATAGTTTTGATGATCACTGCGTTATAATATAGTTTTAGGTCTGGTACAGCAAGGCCACCCTTATCAGGCTTTTTTTTTTTTTTCATTAATTCCCTTGAAGTTCTTGACCTTTTGTTCTTCTAAATGAACTTTGCTAATATTTTTTCTAGATTTGTAAAGTAATTTCTAGGGATTTTGATTGGTATAGCACTAAATAAGTAAATTAGTTTGGGTAGCATTGTCATTTTTATTACATTCGATCGGCTTACCCATGAGCACTTAATGTTTTTCCACTTGACTAGGTCTGACTTTATTTGTGTGGAAAGTGTTTTGTAGTTTAGTTCATTTAGTTCCTGACTTTTCTTTGGCAGATAGATTCCCAAATATTTTATACTGTCATCCGTTATTTGAAATGGAATTTCTTTTTGTATCTCTTGCTGCTGAACTTTGTGGGTAATATATAAAAATGCTGATGATTTATGTGGATTTATTTTATATCCTGCAACTTTGCTAAAGTTATGAATTGTTTCTAGTAGTTTTTTATTTGAATCTCTAGGGTTCTCTATGTATATCATCTTATCATCTGCAAAGAGTGATAATTTGGTTTCCTCATTACCTACTCTAATTCCTTTTATCTCTTTTTCTTCTCTCTTCAAGCTGGGAGTGGGGTTTACAATGGATTACAAACTACCTTTTACAAAAGGCAGATCTGCCAAAACACTAGCTCACAATCAGAGCTGTGTCCCAATAGCCTCAGATATACTCCCCTGGTGTTTTTAATCTTCCATGCTGAGTCCCGCCTGGTTTCCTGTTCTGTCTCCCAGAGCTGCAACAAGCAAAGTGCCCAACCACCTGCCTGACTGAAACAGACTTGCTATGGAACTCTTCCAATGTACCTTCTGCAAGGAATGTTTTGTAGTCCAAATATTTGTGGCTTCTTTGACTTAAAAATCATTTCAGAGGTTAATCTGCTGTTGGTTTGAGAAAAGGTCAGAGGAGGACACAGAGAGTCGTATATTCACCCCGCCATCTTGGCCTTGACCTCCTATTTAAGTTTCTTTAGAGAATTTCATTTCATCAGAATTCTTTTGACTTTTCCTAAAATGTTATTTTATGGGACTTCTGATTTCTCCTGGCTCGACTTTTCCATATTTTATTGATATATGGCAACAAACATATATTTTCCCCTCTGAACTTTTTATCATCTTCTATTTCCTAACCTATCATGCACATCACATTCTTTAGCTTTCCTATATATTTCTCTAACATTCTCATTACAATTCTAAAATTCTATAATTGTATTCCTGAATTTCTAAAATTCTTTGAAAAAGACTTCTAGATTCTTTTATACAGAATAATTTGGATATATATATATATACATATATATATATATATACATATAATTAGAAGTAGATAAACTTTTTCAAGTTTCTTAATCTTTGGATGCTTTCCATTAAATACTGTATGTATGCACTAGAGCCTGTCTATTTGTCTTCTCTCAAGGGATTCGAAGGATCATCAATATGACAAATAGCTGCTTCAGTACTCCTCAAGAGGTGGTAACTAACTTTTTGGTAGTGCAGTGGTCCAGTGAAGCTGGCATAAATAAAGAAGAGTTGAGTTCAAATCTGGCCTCCAGGATTTACCAGCTATGTGACCCTGACCAAGTCACTTAACTACTGTTTCCTCAGTTTCTTCATCTATTAAAAGGTGTTAATAATACCACCCAGAATTATTAGTAGGATCAAATGAAATAATTATAAAATACTTATAAAGCTGCCTGGCAGACAGTAAGCAATATATAAAAATTAGTTATATTATCATTAGTATTAGTATTATCTCTCATTCTATAGAATCTTCAAAAATCAAATGCTTTCTTCAGAGTTATTGTAGCTTTTAGAGTTCTGTTGTTATGATAAAACCTTTTTTATCTGGTTCATAGAATAGTGTCCATAAGTCTTTCTTCTTCCCTTTTTATTTGATGTTACATTCTTCCATCCTATTATCTCCTGAAACCAGTTAGGATTAGAGTTTGCTTTTATAATTGTTTTTTCTTATTCTTTTTTTTTATCCCACTCAAACTATGCCTTACTATCACCACTACTACCACCACATCCCATTTTTCTTTTTATCTCTATATCTCTGTCTTCCTCACTTATCCTCTTTTCTCCATTATACAGAAGCAGTCAGACCAATTTTAATAAATTTTACAGAATGTTTCCTTTATCTAGTAGTTATAAATGTTTCAAGTTATAATGCTCCTTCCAATCCCTTGAGAGAATATGAAGTGAAGTTTGATCACACTGGTCTAATTATGAAGACAATATTATTGATATTTGACTCAATTTTATTTCTTTGCATCCCATCAAGTCAGTTTCTCTTATGTATCTTAATTATTTCCTCTAATTGAGATTTTTTCCCCCTCTGGATACCACAAACAAATCATATTTATATCTTCTCTCTCATGTAACACCACTCTAATTCCCTTGTTTAGCCAAAAAAAAAATGTTACATTCTTGTAAATTCCCTCCTAAATTTCTCATCTCCTGTTCCTTAAATCATTCTTCTGTTATACTCTGAACTTTCTACATTATTTTTATGTATTTCTTTTCAATCTTTAGAAAATATTAAACAGATTCTGTTCTTGAAGGTAAATAATTATTTAATGTGAAACATGTGAAAGACCCAAAACAGTCTTTCTTTTTCTTTTTTTTTCCTTCCCTTTTCAAATTTTACCCTCCTTCCTATTTTTATTTTGCTAGAAACTCTTTTATGGATACTGATACAAAACCCTACATTTTTGATCTTGAAATTTCTTCAACAAGTTTCTTCCCTATCTCATGAAATTTATAGTCATCTATTCCATATGCCAACCCTTAAAAGAAAATCTGGTATTGAACCAATTTATTTCATATTCTGATGGTAGTATAAGTTTGAACAGTGGTATTTGGTTTCCAATAGCTCAATTTGTTATGAAGCTCTATGTCTTGTTGCAGTACTTAAAAATAAGTATTTTCTGGCACTGTTCTTAATTAGGACAAAATGCACTATTCCACATGGCCAATGTATACAATACATTTCTCCTGTTATGTCTGGCAGCAAAACTTGAAACAACTGCATCCATAAAAATGGAATTTTCCATAAAGATGTGTTAAAGAAATCACACTGAAAAATGATAATTTTCTAAATGGATAAATATAATTGCTCTTCTGAAAAATAAATAATATATTTTATCATTTAGATAGCTATTCAATTTGAACTGATATTTTTATATTTATCTTTGATCAATTCATACTGATAGTGTAATAGTGAATTCTCAGGAATCTTATAGAGCATAACCTCTATTTTCTATTGTGCTTAGACATGCTGAATTAAAATCTGAATTACAAACAAAAAAGTTGTGAGTTTAGTTGAACTGTTCTTTTCTTGATTCCATTACCAAAGACTTATACTTGAAAATATAGTTGAATACAGGAATGTTTTGTGTTAAGTTTATTCCTTCTGGCATAACCAGAGGGAAATTAAAGCCAAGTAATATAGGCTTCTAAATGCATTTTATCTAGAATGAGGAATCAGTAAAATTTTTCACAGCAAGTATTTGTGCAGGATTACCCACTTCCTGATGTCCTTCTCTTCTACCATAGTTTTACTTATGTGCATCAGAAGTTTCAAAAGGGTGACTGGGAAATCAGAAAGGTAACATTTTTACAGGGTGCAGCAAAAAACAACAAACAAACAAACAAAAAACAAAACTTGGAAGTCAACCAGTAACCTAACTAAGCACTGCTCTTTTCAGTTCCCAGAGTCAATTCTGCACTACTTTTTAAAGTTAAATATTTTCTTTTTATTTTCAAAATATATGCAAATATATCTTCCAATATTAACTCTCGCAAAACTTTGTATTCCAAATTTTTTCTCCCTTTTTTCCTCTCACCTATATCTTTTACAGCAAGTAATTCAATATATGTTAAATATGTGCAATTCTTCTATACATATTTCCACATTTATTATGCTGGCAAGAAAAATCAAATCATAAAGAAAAAAAACAAGAAAGAAAACAAAAAATAAGCAAACAAGAAAAAAATATATATCTGCACCATTATTTATTCTCTTCAGATGTATTTCATTTCGATAAGAGGAAGAGAGTTAGATATTTTAGGATAAAGATTGAGCTGTTATTCATTATTTAATAAAAGTTATTGTTTAATGAAATTCAAGAATAAAAAGAAGGTTCTTTCCCTTCCTGTCAAGCAAAAATAAAATTTCAAGGGAATTTTTTTCCCTTCTTCTTGCTCCATCTCCACTCAAATATCCAGAAACAAATATAATTCTATAAGTCTTGATTGATATATTCATGTTAGAGGAGAGGAACAGGTATGTGGATAATCAAAATTCCTTTCCATATGTCTTCAGAATTGCAACTGTGCAGTGTGTATGCACACTCATAGTATTATGCTTTTCTAAAATTATTTACATTTTCTGAGCACTCAAATTAATTTCATAGTGGCTAGGAAAGGGATGAGTATTCTATAATAGATTTGAGGGGGAGGATGTGTTCAGGACAAAGCAGTTTAAGAAAAAACATATTTCCTGAAGTCTGTTATGAAACTATGACCTTCATGTGTTATTATTACTCCTACTGATGCATTCTGACACGTTCACATCCATCAGAGTATCTAAATTCAGGTAAAACTTCTGAAACTAATTATGTGTGACCTTAAACAAGTCACTTTTGTTTATTTCAATCAATTTATTTGTCATAAGAGAAAATTGGCCTAAATGACCTATATGGTTACTTAATCTTACCTTTAATCTATGACTTTAGGTTGCTGGTAGCTAGAGTCTATTGATTCTGAAATATAACTTTTATTTCCCATTTTAGCTATTATCTTTTTTTTTTTTATTAACAAGGCATCAACCACATTGTTCTCTCAGGAGAGTTGTCAAGAATATATCAAAATGACAATATTAAAAGAAAAAAAATTTTAAAGTGCAAACAAGATGGAGATGGGAAATTGCTATTGCTTAAAGCAGAGAAGAAATTATTTTTGTCCTCCTTTTCCAGGGTTCTAGGGTCATAAGTGGTCAGCAAAAATTCAGACTATGACCAAGCCAGAAGCAGATTAAAATGTACTTGGAAATAGTTAACAAAAATAAATAAAAGCCAGATAGTGCTAATTAGTGATTTTCTAAATCAATCTATAGAGTAACAAAATACATTTCTATTTTAGTTTGATGCCATTGTAGAGGATAAAATATCTTAGTCCAGGGTCTCCTAGTTTATATGTTATTTTCTTCAATGGCAATTTGCTAAATCCTCATTCCGTTTGAGCTCTTTTAACAAACCAGTGCCATATCATATCTGACTTCTCTCTCCTTTTGTTCCGTGTTCTCCCTGCTAGAGAACACAAGATTTCTTTTTAAATTTAATTTCATATTGGATATTCATATTCAAAACCACATTTTTCAACTTCTCGTCTTCCTCTTTCTCCTCCTCACCTTTTTCCCATTTCATTATAATGCTCCTGTTCTTGCTCCGTCTCCTAATCCTCTGAGTTACTAAATTCAGGACTTGGAGATGTCATTTTGACTAAAAGACTTCTTTCTATATTATGCACTGAGCTGTTCTGTTTCTTATAATGCCCTTCACCTCCCTACAGACAGCCAACCATTTTTGCCATAGAAAACAAAATGGATCTGAAAAACAGATTCTTTCCCAGACTTTACTAGTTTGATGATGTAGATATTGTTCGAAGTACTTCTTTGAAAAATAAAAGAAAGAGGATGAATCAGGGTTAGGGAATCATAGAATTGTTCTGACATCTTTTTATTGTTACCCCCTTCTCCCACCAAAATGAAGTGTCTTTGACTCCATCCTGATGGTCTCTGAACATAGGAATGTTTGTGGACTGCCATTTCAGGACAATGACAAGCAAAAGTTTTGGGGTGAAGTAGAAAATTAACATAATGCCAAGGGTGTAGGCTGCCAAACATTGGGCTCCTTAAAATGTTCCTTCCCTCTATCTTTCATATGTGAAAAAAGAATCTTACATTATATTTTCCAACTTGCCTGATTTTTTTTTCCTCCTCAATGCCAAAAATGGAGGAGGAGTGAAAGGAAGAGAATGTAATTATACCTCTGACCCTGATCTCATAAGCAGCCATCTTTTTATTCAAATTAGTCATTCTCTGACATCTACTCCTTATGCTTCCTGCACATTTATTGATCCAACTTTATTCCCTTGATATAAATGAAAACATAAAGTGCTTTTACTGACCTCAAGTTCCCCATGAAAACAAAGTACCATCCTTTTAACACAGCATTCTGATTGCATTTTTATAGGACAGCAAGGCTTGGAGTACAATTGCCTTGGCAGAATTGAAAGAGATAGCAATGAATAGATGCATGGTGGGTGGGAGCAGACTGTAGCATGTAAACAATGAGTAAATTATATACAAAGAATCCACTTGAAAAACCCTAAGAAATTTGATAGAAGGAGGGAACTTGTCACTTGGCAAAAAGCAAAAGATAAAAGATGAATGTTCCTAAGGCTTCTAGTCACCTTTAGAAGTCAGGAAAAAGTTAGTAAGACCTCTATCTGCTTAGGTAGAACTCAATGGCGAATCTATAAAAGATAAATAAATTACCAATCCAAAAGGAATTAAATACCTTTATAGCTTTAGATGCAGAGATGGTCAAACACTGTATTATTGACTAACAAGCTTTCTTTATATGATACACCAAGCTTTTCCATTTCTTAAAATGCCCTTCTCCTCCCCACAGAGAGCCAACCATTGTTCCATAGAAAGAAAGATAACTTGATCCAACTCAAATCTGGAAGGGTTTTGTTTTCCTGCCAAATCTGAAAAAAAGTCAAGTTATATATAATACTATGACTCCCCAAAAATTTTATTTGCTATTAATATCTATATCTATATATATTTGGCTAAAGAAATACAGTTAAAATGATATTCATACACTTTCTTTTTTCTCTGTCAGATTTGCTTTTTAGTCAAGTCAGATGAATTTCCATATAAAGTTTCTTCCAGAAATACTCACAGTGAAATTTTCCTTTTGGAAATGGAAGCTTTGGGTGTGGTGATTTTCAACATTAATTTGCTTAAAGGGTGATGTTAACGCTTTGCTTGATGGGTAGCCCATAGTGATTTGAAAATCCAGCACATCTCTCATCTCTAGAAATTCTTTCCATCCACTTATAAATTTTTTTTTAATTTTAAGCTTTTTATTTGTATAACATATGTATGGGTAGTTCCCCAACCTTGATCTTTACAAAGCTTTCCAATACAAATTTTACCCCCAGTCCCCTCCCCTCCCCTAGATGGCAGGAAGTCCACTACATGATAATAATGTTGAAATGCTTGAGAAGTTATGCAAGAAAAATCCTATCTACAAGAAGAAAAAAAGAATCAGAGAAAGGCAACACAATGCAAGCAAATGTCAATAGAGATCATGAAAATGTTACGTTGTGGTCCATATTTCATGTCCCTCTTTCTGGGTGTATATGGTTTTCTTCAGTGAACAACTGGAACTGGTTTGAGACAATTCTTTATTGCAGAGAGCCATGTCCATCAGAATTGATCAACATGTAATACTGTTGTTGCTGTGCATGATGATCTCCTGGTTCTGCTCGTTTCACTCAGCATCAGTTCATGCAAGTCTCTCCAGGCCTCTCTGAAATCGTCCTGCTGGTCGTTTCTTACAGAGCAGTAATATTCCATAACATTCATATACCATAATTTATTCAGCCACTCTCCAATTGATGGGCATCCCTTCAGTTTCCAGTTTCTAGCCACTACAAAAAGGGCCGCCACAAACTTTCTTGCACGTGTAGGGCCCTTTCCCTCCTCTAAGATCTCTTTGGGATATAGTCAAAGGGTATGCACAGTTTGACAACTTTTTGAGCATAGCTCCAAATTGCTCTCCAGAATGGTTGGATCCGTTCACAGTTCCACCAACAATGTATTAGTGTCCCAGCCCTCCCACATCCCCTCCAACATCCATCGTTATCTTTTCCTGTCATTTTAGCCAATCTGACAGGTGTGTAGTGGTATCTCAGAGTTGTCTCAACTTGCATTTCTCTGATCAATAGTGATTTGGAGCAACTTTTCATATGACTAGAGATGGTTTTAATTTCATCATCTGAAAATTGTCTGTTCATATCCCTTGACCACTTATCTATTGAAGAGTGGCTTGAATTCTTATATATATGAGACAATTCTCTATATATTTTAGAAATGAGGCCTTTATCAGAATCATTAAATGTAAAGATGATTTCCCAATTAGATGCTTCCCTCCTAATCTTGTCTGCATTTGTTTTGTTTGTACAGAAACTTTTTAACTTAATATAGTCAA
>JAJPUD010010303.1:612-42839 GCA_023553655.1 Myrmecobius fasciatus | reverse complement strand
GGTAGTATTGTAATTTTTATTATATTCGCTCGGCCTACCCATGAGCACTTAATGTTTTTGCAGTTGACTAGGCCTGATTTTATTTTTGTGGAAAGTGTTTTGTAGTTTAATTCGTATAGTTTCTGACATTTTCTTGGCAGATAGATTCCCAAGTATTTTATGCTATCATCCGTTATTCTGAATGGAATTTCTTTTTCTATCTCTTGCTGCTGAACTTTGTTGGTAATATATAAGAATGCTGATGATTTATGTGGATTTATTTTGAATCCTGCAACTTTACAAAAGTTGTGAATTGTTTCTAGGAGTTTTTTTTAGTTGAGTCTCTAGGGTTCTCTAAGTATACCCTCATGTCATCTGCAAGAGTGATAATTTGGTTTCTTCATTATCTACTCTAATTCCTTTGATCTCTTTTTCTTCTCTTATTGCTAAAGCTAACATTTCTAATACAATGTTAAATAGTAATGGTGACAGTGGGCAGGCTTGTTTCACTCCTGATCTTACTGGGAATGTTTCTAGTTTGTCTCCATTACATATGATGCTTGCTGATGGTTTTAAGTAGATGCTACTAATCATTTTAAGGAAAAGCCCATTTATTCCTATACTCTCTCGTGTTTTTAATAGGAAAGGGTGTTGGATTTTATCAAATGCTTTTTCTGCATCTATGGAGATGATCATATGTTTTTTGTTAGTTTGGTTATTAATATAATTGGTTATGCTGATAGTTTTCCTGATATTGAACCAGCCCTGCTTTCCTGGTATAAATCCTATTTGGTCAAGATGTATTATCCTGGAGATAACTTTCTGTAATCTCTTTGCTAAAATCTTATTTAAAATTTTTGCATCAATATTCATTAGGGAAATGGGTCTATAATTTTCTTTCTCTGTTTTCATCCTACCTGGTTTAGCTATCAGCACCATATCTGTATCATAGAAGGAATCTGGTAGTATACCTTCTGTCTCTATTTTTTCAAATAGTTTGTATACTATTGGAATTAATTGTTCTTTGAATATTTGGTCGAATTCACATGTAAATCCATCTGGCCCTGGAGATTTTTTCTTAGGGAGTTGATTAATAGCTTGTTCTATTTCTTTTTCTAAAATGGGGCTATTTAAATAATTTATTTCCTCTTCTGTTCACCTGGGCAATCTATATTTTTGTATATATTCCTCCATTTCATTTAGATTATCAAATTTATCAAGTACAGTTTCATTAGCTATAAAATATATGAATGAAAATATAAAATAATTAGCATCTCCATTCACAAGTTGCTATAGATTGAATAAGATGTGTTTGAAAGCACTTTTAACAGGCATAATGTGCTATACAGATGCAAAACATCAGTATGCTGGATGACTGATCATAATGGTATCTCAGTCAATTTTATATCCTAATTATAACTTCTTTATTGTCTTCAAATATGAACTACAAAAGCAAGTGAATAAATAAAAGAGTTTAGTCTTAAAATTTTCATACTATAGCTTGCATGTATTTATGTAAAAAAATTTTTAAAGTTCTTTTCTTAACAGTCTTTGAGAGATAATTATATTAACAAAACCTAACAGTCACAAATCACTTTTAAGTTTTGCTGAGCATTTTGAACAAATTACTTCATATAATCTTCATGAGAAGCCTAAGAGGTAGGTGCTATTTTCCTTATTTAATAGTTGACACCAAGGCAGACTCATCTTAAGGGAATTTCCCAGAATCATAAAAATAATAAATTTGTAAAGTCAGATTTGAACACCTGTCTTCCAGAAGCCAGCCACAGTGCTCTCTTATATGACTCAACTCTTCCAAAGGGTGCAGATATTCTTATTCCCATTTTACAATTGAGAAAATTGAAGCTCAAAGAGTTAAAGTAATTTCTCCAAGACTTTAGAAACTAATAGATTCTAGAGTGCAATACATTTTCTCTGATTCCAAAGTCTAGTTTTCTTTAGACTCTACTACATTTTTATCTCTACATTGCACTATTTGTTATATATAGTAGCAGTTCAGAAGTATTTGTTGAATGAATGCATCAACAACTTTCACTGAGAAATAGTACACAAAATAAGGCTATACCTGCAAATATGGATGCATAATCTCATGGGTGTTCTATAGCATTCCAAAAGAACTGGTATGCACATGTTTGGCTCCTTTTTCAGTTGTTTTGCAGAGGAACAACAAATGCAAAATTGGAAATGCCCCAAACATGATTCTTTGTAGAGTACTGTGCCAAAAGCTCACTCATTATGATGTGCTATCTTCTTTAATTAATAGTTTTGGAATCAGTTATTTTTCTCCATAATCATAGATATTTAGATGATCTGTGACCTTTTCCATATTTATAAGTACTATTATGTTTGCTTGTATTTCCTACAAAACATAATCACATTCATTTGAGGAAAAACTTTGTTCTTCTCTTTCCATTACTAAATAGTAGCAAAAAGCCTTGGATATGCTGGATTATACAATGATTGTGCAATACCTTTCCCTAGGTCCTAAATGAAAGAGCAATATTTCGGAGATTGAAAATCAGACCTTTATTACCTGTGAGCAACTTCCTACTTTTGTGGTCCTCAGAGTAGATCCCAACTTCTTAAACTATGGGTATTGACCCTACATGGGGTTTCATAACTGAATGTAGGAGGTCATGAAAGTGTCATTTTTATCAACAAGTGTTTGATTTGTATCCCTATTTTTATATTTCTTTATACCTGGTGTCACATAAAAATTTCTTAGGCAAAAATGGGTTCCAACTGGAAATATTTTAAGATGATCCCAAAAGACCTACTGCAGCTTTAGAATCCTTGTTCGTATGACTTTTCTATCTCTTTTTAATACTTAAACCTCAATTATTAAGTAGTCATAGGAAACCCCAAGGATATCTAGCCCAAAGTGTATCCAAATAGAAATCATCATAATATCCTAGACACTATGTAATTTGAAGTTTGCTTATGAGGGAGAATTCATTATAACAAAAGACAACCTAATAAATAAGTGTTAGGAATCTCATACTTATATATAGCTTAAATCTCTTTGTAACTTCAAGCCATTGAAGATTTTTACATCCTGTGCTCTGGGTCCAATGAGGAAAAAAAAAACATAATTCTTTTATTTTTTTCATGCAAGCATATTTCCATTTTTAAAAAAAAAATTCTATTTTCCCCCAAATGAACATTTTGAAAGGAGACGAATAAAACCCTATGAATAAATATGCATAATCAAGGAAAACAAATTCCTACATTAGTTATGTCCAAAAATGTGTCCAATTCTTCATTTTAATTTCATGGCATCTTAGTCAGGAGGTAGGCAGTGTGCCTTATCCTGCATCTACTAGAACTTTTGTTTGACTTTGCAATGATCAGAGTTCTAAATTCATTAAAATTGTTTTTCTTTATAATGTGGTTTTTACCGTGTAAATTGCTTTCCTATTTCTGCTCAATTCAATCACTGTCATATGAAAAAGGGAGCTATAGAGATTAAATGTAAATTAATTCAAGCACTGGATGGGAACAAGGAGTAAATTCCAATACAATACAAGCTATTTGTAAAAATGGGCAAAGGAGTCCTACCAAACACCTTTTATGATGCAAATATGGTGCATCAACAAGAGATAGAGAAAATCCATTTAAAGTGCCAGCAATATAAAATACACAGGAGTCTGCCTGCCAACATAAACTCACACACTATATGAATACAATTAAAAACATAAATTTCACATTAATAAAATAAGACCTAAACAAGTGAAAAATAACAATTACACATTGATAAACCAAGCAATATAATAAAAACGACAAATCTAACTAAAATAATTTATTTGTTCAGTGCCATATCATTAAAACTAATAAAGATTTCCTGATAGAGCTAGAAAAATAGAGAACAAAATTCATCTGGAAAAACCAAAGGATAAGAATATAAAGAAAATTAATGAAAACAAAATATAAAGAAAGTGGTCTACCTATACCAGATCTAGAACTCTATTATGAAGAATTATATTATAAAACTATCTGGTATTGAATTAGAAATAGAGTGGTGAGTCCATAGAATATTACTGGCACATAAGACGTAGTAAATTACCATAGTAATCTAGTCTTCAATAAATCAAAAGATTCTAGTTTGTGGAATAAGAACTGACTATTTAATAAAACTGCTTGGAAAACAATAGGAGAGCAACAAGGTATAGACCAATATCTTATACCATATACCAAAATAAGATTAAAATCGGTGCATGATTTAGACTTAAATAGATTGAAAGGACAAGGAGTAATCAGATTCATAGGAAGGGGAAGAATTAATGACCAAACAAGAGATAGAGAATATTATAAAATGCAAAATAGATAATTTTGATTATATTAAATTGTACATTAAATTATATATGAAAATTTTATTAAAAAAGAATAAATGTAACCAAGATTAGAAGGAAATCCAAAAAGTGAGAAACAATCTTTTCAGCAAGTGTCTGATAAACATATCATTTCTCAGTAAATTGAATCAAATTTGTAAGAATACAAATCATTCTCCAATTGATGAATGATCTTAGGATATGAAAAGGAAGTTTTCTGATGAAGAAATCATAACTATTTATAGACATATGAAAAAGTATTATAAATCACTTTTGATTAGAGAAATGCAAATTAAAACAATTATGAGGTATCATCTCACATCTTTATCATTGGCTAATATAAAAAAAAGAAAAATTATAAATGGGAGCATGGCGGTAGTCATGAACTGATGTAATCTTTGTGGAAAACAAATGGTGCAGCATTTGCTTCAACAATACCACTACTAGAGATTACAAAAAAGGAAAAAAAAAGTTCTAGATGTACAAAAATATTATTAGCAGCCTTTTTCATTATGGTAAAATACTGGAAATTGAGGGGATATTAGTCAATTGATGAATGACTGCAAAAGCTGTGGAACATGAATGCAATGAAATCATATTGTCCAATAAGAAATCATAAATAGGTAGAGTTAAGAAAAAAAAAGACTTATCTTAGTAAATGGACATTATTTTATGTCCTTATTTGCCAGAATGTCCCTATATCAATGAGATGATATCCACATACATGTGTATACATATAGGTATTTATGCAGATTTAAACATATACAGACTATGATTGTATATATATAAACATATATAATTCTGAGTCCAATTATGTGAGCATTTAACTAACAGGAATTAAGTGTTAGTTTTTTTTTTTTAAATTAGTTCACCCACACATGTAAAATACATTTTAGGTAATATGCTATATAATAATAATCATATAATGATAATAATAGAATTAACTCCATAAAGAGGTGAAAATCTGCAACCTTAATCCCATGGAATGAGACAGGATAGCAGAATGAAACCAGGAAGCTGCTAGAACTTTCCCAATTTACCTCAAAAATCACATTAAACCAAGTTTCTGAATAGATTCTGATGGAATGGAACCACTCTCCAGCTCAAGACAGATTGTAATAACCTCAAAATATTAATTCTCATTGTGGCAAAAGGGGTATTCAGCTTTTCTCATATGGTATCTGGAAAAGCCAGTAAGAGGAACTTACTCATAGCTGATGAGGAATTGAGACTATTGGCTCTGACTCAATAGTAGAGCAGACCAGTCAAGCAGCCTCTAGTAGCAATTCAAAAGGCAAATTCTTGAGAAACCAAGCTCATTCCTAGAAAGAAAAAGTAGGTTCACTCCATTTGTGAGTATATACCAAATATAAGGGGCCCCTGTGCTTAAAGCCAAGGCTCAGAGAGTACAGAAAGTCTGCAACAGCTTCCCCTTTCCCCCAGGAACAGAGCTCAACCATAAATGTCAAAAAAAAAAAAAGAAATACAAAAAAGAGAAGGAAAGGAAATGAACAAGAAACAGAAAAGAATCTTAACCATAGAGAGCTATTATGGTGACAAGGAAGACCAAAACACCAGCTCAGACAATGACAAAATGTCAAATATGCAATTCCAAAATGCCACTTTAGACCTAGGTTGATGTGCTACCAATTAAAGTTTTTGCCAAAGGAAAAAATTATTAGGCTCTAGATTTCTCAAAATAAAAATTACCTTTCCAGATTATACCAACATGGTTTATATGTGGTTTTAACAATTGTTACCATTTTCCTCAACAGATTTGATAGACTTTTATTAGGGATGCCAAGTCCTAAGGCAACTCTAAAGTTAATATCCTTTGTTAGCATTTAGTTAAAGGGAGGGAATACAAATTTGGAAAACAAGCAGGTAATATTCAAATCTATTTGCAAATCTCAGGTCTTTAGTAACTTTACAAAAATGATCCCATTACATTATGCTGTATATTATATACATCCGATTAAATGCCAGATCACTTATTCAGTAAATGGCTCAATGCATTTTATCATATGTTAATTTACACATCATAGATGGCCCAGGCCAAAGTTTCATTTGACAGGCAATGGACATTCCTGCTTATAACAAGTGTGTACGCATGTTCTCAAGAGGAAGAATGTCATGTTTTGCAGCAAAATCCTGTATAATAAGAGTACTTTATAGAATAGATGTTATAATGAAGAAACAAATGTCAAGCATACAATTATAGAAATCATGGTATTATGCAGTATGATACACTAAGTTAATTTATGGCATGAATTATTAACAGAACCATTGACAGAGAAACTGAAGAGCTTTGGACTACAAGTATTTTGTTTCAAAATAATGATATAACCCCTTAGTAAACTCAGATTTTTTTCCATGGTGATCTATCAAGAAAAACTTAAGGAAATCATAAAATTTCTTTCTTGAAAGTGAACTATGATTTCAATGAGTTCAACTCATACTCAGACAGTAACATCATCTACAACATATTCATCCATCCATCCTCTGCTGTCTGCTTGAAGAACATCAGAATTGAAAAAATACCTATCTCCTAAATCACAGTTTTACTTTGTGACGGCTGTCATTTTACATTGTTTTAATAGAATCTCCATATATATCTTTCAGCAGCTTTGATCTAGTTTTCTTTGCCTGGATCTCTCAGACCAAACAGAACAAATCTAATTAACCTTCCAAATTTTTGAAGAGCTGATTGTCATGTCCCTCTATTGTTTTTCTCCCCAGTTCTTCTATCCAATCATTTTGTGACATAACTTCAAATCTCTTCCTCCTCCTAATGGTCATCATCTATCCACACTAGAGATCATTCATGATTTCCCTAAAATATGGCAACCAGATTTTAACAGTAGCAGTGAGGAGATTTTTGGAGAAGAGATGATACTATTTCTTTGTATTTAGATTTTAATAGGATCATTTATGGATCCAATCATTTGTTAAATTTAAAGAGCTGTGTAGAAAAAAGTAGGAAGAGGAATCAGATTGCTTCTCTATTCCCTCTCTTAATTGATTAGGATTAACTAATCATAAATTTACATCTAGAAGGGACCTTAACAACCAGGCATTTCAGAATTCTTATTTTATAGATGAAAAAATGAGGCCTGTAAAGCTGAAATTATTTATCTCAGATTTCACAGATAGGCAGGGACAGAAGTAACAATTAAACTCATGTCCTTCGACTGCAATGCTTATGCTCCTTTCTCATATCCAGAATGGTTTTGATTAAAGACATTCTGTTTGTTTAAAAAGACAAAAATAATTTATTTTCTATTGTAAAAAAAGTATTTAAGTTGGGAATCCAGGTTCCTTTGATAATCTAAAAACATTAAAAAAATTGATGTGAAATTAGCAGCAGATTTTGCAATGTAAAACTCCCTCCTGGCATCATACCAATTATCTAAATCTGCCATCAACTTCAGCAGGAAAGATAGAGCAAAATTAAACATTGATAAGATTGTTTCCCAGATGGCTGAGCAGTTATGCTATTGTCAACCATAGAGGATCTCACTTCTGGCACTCAGTTTCAGTCTTGGTAAAAGACTAATGTACAATGGCAATAACTGCTTAAATGCTTACAGAGAAAGGTGAGAAGATAAAAAAAAGGCAAAGATCTTGTTGGCTTCTTTGCTTCTTCTCAGCCATCAGGTTGAGAAACCATAGTGATCAAACTTTTAGTTTGAGTTTAAAGGACTAAAATTGATTTGCAGTGATCATATTAATGAAACAGGCAAAATGTGCCTGTGGAAGAACATTGAGTCTTAACTCCATGGGAATTGGGGGGGGGGGGATTTGGATTCAGCCTCTGAAACTTAACTCCCTCCTGGATCTTAAGCAAAGTTACTTTAAACCTCTGGATTTTAGTTTCATCATCTGTACAATGAAAGATTTAGACTAGATGGTGTCTGTGATCTTTTCTAGCTCAAAGTGTCTGTGAAGATGAATGTTTTATGGGCACATAAGGAACTTAGCATAGCACCTGGCATATAGTTGTGACCTTATAAATGTTTAACAACTGACTGATTGGTTGTGCTAGACTCCTTCTATTATAGAAAACAGCCTTTCCCCCCTAATTTGCAAATAAGCAAAGTCTTCTCTGCTATGGTTTTGGAAAATAACTTACTCATTCTATGACTCATCTGAAAATATGAATGAATGTAAATAAAAATGTTTTCAGATATTTGGAAGTTATATATTAAAATAAATATTATTAAATTAAAGTTTAAAATTATTGTAAAAACAAGTTAAAAATTAAATAATCTTTATATTCTGTAAGATTAGAAATAATGAGTATATTTTATGCTTATGTTAAGAGCCTGACATTAACAAGAATCAAACAAAATAAGAAGACATTGACATTTTAGGTTGTATATTTTTAAAGGAAATAACACGAGAATAAGATGAATCAATTTTATTTAGAAACATTATTTTTAGAACATTACTAGAAAAGGATTCTATCATTAACTGCTGTAGGAAGGGCAATTTCCAATACTAGCCTACCTGGTTCCATGAAGTACCTCCACACCACGAGAAAGTTATCACAAGGAAATAATGTGAATTTTCTTTTCTTAAGAGAAAAAAATAGGCAATATATATTACTCCCGTAATAGAAGGATTTAGTTTGGATATTTACTCTCTTTTAATGGTCAGGTCTGAAAAACCAACCTTTGTGAAAATAGTAGAGACACCTCATTGAATTCTGCTTTTTCCATTATTCTTGGATTTTTTTAATGTCAAGGAAAAGGCATATGTCAATGACTACTCAGGGAGTCTTTAATACATGGATCAGTGAAGGGGCCATGAGGCTGGGCCTGTCATGAGCTTCATGCAGACTGACTCACTTAATAATATATTATTACAAGTGCCAAAAAGCTCCATTGTAAGCTATTTTGTCACAGTCTATATAAGGAGGCTTAATCTGTGAAATCTTGACTATTTTATACTTCCACAATGGTCACAGCAGTAGATTTTCAAAGGGCTGTTCTGGTCAGGCATCTCAAGGCAGAAGGCCATCATTAGCATGCAGATCTCTGAGTCACTGAATGCTAGCTCCTGCCCATTAATCTATGGGAACCTTTTGATGCATTAATTGTTAACAGGATACTGTGTTGGTAAGATTTTAATGGACAGTGGAAATATTAATCTAAATAAAACTGTTTAACATTTTCTTTTCATAAAACCTGGGCTCTGTAATTTTGTTTGCCTTTCCAAAATACTCTGAAGATATATTACTCTCCATATTTATAAGATAATAGTCTGAAGAATTTGGTTTCAACATTCCAGACAGAGCCAACACAGTAGTCCTGAGCATAGTTCTCTGCCTTCATACACAAGGGACTTTGGTTTAATCTTCGAAATCCATTTTCCCCTCCACAGCTGGCCAGAGACATGTGCTTTGCAGAATCCCATGTGCTCAGGCCTTAGGGTGATGAAGGGAGGGATACATATGACTTTTCATTGACCTACTGGGTCATGGAGAAACCATCTTACAGCTGTCTGGTAACTGTAAAACATGGTTTAAAGGAAACTGACAACATTTTGACTATAGCCCATCACTTATAGCATCTTAATGTTTTAACAAAAAAATCTGCCATAATTTTGCTCAGTTTTCTCAAGTGCTTCTGGAGATTTGGATTTCTACTTACATCAGGGTTTAGAAAACGTCATGTCATATTTCTAAGAATATAAAATTATCCTGTATGATGAGTCCCTTAATGCTGTGTTTCTGCTCTGTAAAAGCCAGATGCAGTTGATAACTACTGACACTTGGATTTTTTTGTCTGTAATCAGGTCTGTGGTGTATTTCCATAATGGTATATTTCTCGAGGGCTAGAGTGTTATTTGAATGGAACAAAAATCCCCCTAACCACATTTATTTTCATTTATTTTCTAATATTCACAATTTCATGATATCCAGCATAGCAAATTGTGATATGACAGACTAATTGTTTCCTTCCCTTAAAAATTGCTAGCATAGGCAGAGATTACAAAAGTATTGAGAGCACATGAATTAATACCAAGATATAATTAGAATGTTCACATTAAAAAAATCATAGATATATTAAAAGCTTTGAAACCAGGATATTTGTCATAAAAAGATACTAGAAGAGAGTTATTTTTAGAGGAATATATAAATGTAAGATGTATTCACTAATGCAAAAATACAAACATATAAAACACATACATTACTACATATGTATACATGCCATGTATATGGGAATCATCTTTTTTTATATATCAACAGTGTTGGAGTTTTCTGGCTTTTTTATTATCTACAAAATAACTTTTTTTTTTTTGGGGGGGGGCTTATGAAGTAAACAAACTTTGGAGAGATCTTTTACACCTGTTTCTGTAACTTTGAAAATGACTTCTTAGTGAAGTTTGCCATCTTGTGGTGGTTCTAAGAATAAGTATTGCTATTTAGAATTATTGGTGCACATTGAGTAAAGTTTAATCAAAATTTAACCATTAAGAAATACTTGTGGAATAAAAATATGCACTTATCTAGAAATAGCTAGGAAATATTTTTGTGGTTATGCGGCATCTTGTTAAACAAAATTGAGAAGAATTCTGAAAATAATATAGTTCAACTTTTATATTTTACATATGAGAAAAAGGAGACATAAAAATGTGTATTGAATTGTCCAAGATCACATAATCAGTGACAGAGCTGACACTCCCTCTGTAGCTTTCAGACTTGTTTTCCCATGATATAATTCAATACCAGTATTCATTAAATATCTAGGAATTTCTCTGATATTCTTGGACATTAATGGTAAAATAATCTTATTATTCAGACTTGTCAACTAAGATGTTTCCTTTACCTTTGTAATCAAAGTTCTCTATCTGTGGTATTTGGTGCCCCCTTCTGATTCTTAGTACTTTCCCACTGATCCAGGAACCTATTTAAAATGTATTCAAATAAGGTATAGAATCTATTCCATAACTGTATTGATAAGCTACCAGCAAATCCTCCCATCGTCTTTTTAATTAACAATAGGCCACAACCAATATATGTCAGCATGATCATGAAAAATTTGAGAATGTATAATGCTTTTATGATTGAACTGGAATGATTTGATTATATAGTTTTTTTTGTCTTTGTAATCCTCCTGAGGTGAGAAATAATTTATTTATAAGAACATTTTTTTGATATTTTTGTTGAAAAATGGGAGGGGAGAATAAGCATTTATATTATACATACTACATGCCTGACATTTGGAAAAGTGAAAATTCTTCATGACATTGAACATGATATTGTCTTAATTATTATTCCCACGTTAATCTTTCAAAACTGATCTAATTTTCCTACTTGACTACTGAAATTGCTGCATTCCTCATGCTGATGCTTCTAAATGTAATACAAGGAAACTATTGTGTTTCTGTGCTGCTCATTGGAACAAACCTACTTCTTACTTCCTTTTCTGGGCCCAGAACTTTTAGCATTCTTGTCATACTGACCTAAGAGCCTAGTTGGATTGTATAACCCAATATTGACTATCTGGGAATATATAAAACAATAGAAAAACTTATATAAAAGTGGAATCTATTGAATTACTGTGGATAATGAAAAGAATACTGTTTGAATTTATTCTACTATACTGGCTTGTGTTATGGGATTGACCATGGGTTTTAAAATTCTATGTTTTTAAGGTTCTGTCTTTGGCAAATGTATTTGGCATAACTTCATCTGACCATTGATTATTTTCAGATCAATTTGAAAAACAACACAAAACAAACATAAGTAAGTAAAAACCCTGAGTATCTAAGTTCAGTGAAGCTGAACAGAAGAAATTTGGTAACAAACCAATCTATCAATCTATTAGTTACCAAAATTTTATTAACTAATGCACATGATATGAGGGATAAAAGTAAAAAATAAAGCAGTTCTTTTACAATCAAGATACTTTTTATAAGAATGTAATGGCTAGGTGACATGTTAATGTCACAGTAATTTTGGGAAATAATTACTATGGTATAATAAGATTACAATCTAAATATTGAAGGAAAACCTAATTTTTTTAAAATTGCATATATTTTGAAGTATAGAAAAAGCATAAAGATAATAATAAGCATAAGATAATATTATGTGGAATTCTCATACCCTAAATATACTAAAAAGATAATAATTTAAGAGGCAGCTAGGTGGCACGGTGGATAGAGCACCAGCCCTGAAGTCAGGAGGACCTGGGTTCAAATCTGGTCTCAGACACTTAACATTCCCTAGCTGTGTGACCCTGGGCAAGTCATTTAACCTCAATTGCCTCAGCAAAAAAGCAAAAAAAAAAGATAATAATTTCCATTGCTACCTTGTTATTAGACTTTGAGCTAAAATTCTTTAATTGAATGATTACACTTTTTGATCATGTTCTCTAAGATGAATTATTTTTATTTCTTTTTCAAAACTCTTACAAGCAAAATGTTATGCAGAAATTCTATGGTATGGGGGTCATTCTTATTTTTTTTTCTCTTTTTTTTAATTGAGGTGGGAGACAGAATTGGCTTGGGAATAAATTTGAAAGTGAGTATGTGATTATATGGGCTTTGGAGCAGGTAGGGAAGGGAAGCAGAGAGGAACTGTTTAAAACATTTCTAAGCTCTAGTCACTTTGACTGTATATTTTGATTGAGAGTGAGAGTTGAAGTATTCTATGGTGCAAAATGTTCTGAAGAACTGATGTATCAGTACCCACACACGAATGAACTTTAGAGTAACCATCAATTCAAAACAGTGTAATAACTGTAGGAAAAAAAAAGAAGTTCATACATTTGGACCAAAGAGAAAATGGTTCCTGTGGCAAATCACAGAAAGCTCCTTTTGAACTTAATGTACTGATTGATACCAGATCATAAAATATGGTACTTAAATTTGGTTTTCCTTGGGGTAGGAAAGATTTTCCACATGTTATTCCTGTATGAATGATTTAACAAGAATACATAATCATTTTTCAGAGATGAATATTATACACATTTTGTCCTGCATAGAGAATGTCTTCCCCAGACTCCTTCCTTTGGTTTCCTGAATCTTATAATTCATGCTTAGGTTTCCCCTGGATAATTTTTTTTGGTTTTATTTTTTCTGGTTATACATATATATTAAATTTTAAATCTGCATTTCTTTATGAATAATATTGAGGGAAAAATTAAAAGAAAAAGGAAAAAAAACAACAGAAAAGAAAAATTACAGAAAAAAAGAAGTGAGCATAGCATGTGTTGATTTACATTAAATCTCCATAGCTCTCACTCTGAATGCAAATGACATTTTTCAGTTTATTGGGATTGGTTTGGATCACTGAACCACTGAGAAAAACCATAACTTTGATAGTTGATCATCATACAATCTTATTGTTTTTGTGTACAATACATTTCTGGATAACTGGTTCTGCTTGCTTTACCTAGAATCAGTTCATGTAAATCTTTCCAGGCCTTTATAAAATCAGCTTGTTCATCAATTTGTCTTTAATTATATGTCTCATTTTTGTTGATGTTATTTGAGAGGTACTTCAATGTGTCTTTAACATTTGAAAATATATATATAGATAACATGTTGGGATAATAGGTGGCCTTTTTTGGCAAGGCAAGAGATTAATTAAGAAATAAATAGAGCTACTACATTTTAATTGCTTGTCCTTTATATTTCTTCTTAAGACAAATAATAGGGCAAGAGACCATTTTAGAGGAGACCTCTAAAAAAGACTGCTGAAATCATGCACTGAAAGGTTGGAGGAGATAGAAATCTCTATCACTTCTGCTTTGATCTCCTAAGTATTAAGTGGTCCTCAATATTAAGTTTGACAATACTACCATTAAAAGATTTTCAAGGAGAAATCCCTGAAATGCCATTTCCTTCCTTCCTTCCTTCTTTCTTTCCTTCCTTCCTTCCTTCCTTTCTTCCTTCCTTCCTTCCTTCCTTCCTTCCTTCCTTCCTTCCTTCCTTTTTCCTTCTTTCTTTGCTTCCTTCCTTCCTCATTATTTCCTTGCTTCCTTCCTTTCTTCCTTCCTTCTCTCCTTCCTTTCTTCCTCCTTCCTTCCTTCCTTCCTTTTTTCCTCCTCCCTTTTTCCTTCCTTCCTTCCCTTTTTTCTTCTTTTTTCCTTTCCTCTCTCTTTCCTTCCTCATTTAAAAATTCTTAAACAAAATTACAACTTCCCAAGTAAACTCCAATTTCATTTACAATAACTAGGACAAAAAGCTACATATCTCAGATATAAGCTGACAACAATAAGTTAGCCAGATGGAAATCTGTCAGAAAGGTGACATTATTTAGCAAAAATTAAAAGTTTTTATAATGATTTTTCCTCCTCAAGCAAATATGATATCCATTCTGGAAACTATTAAAAGAATAACCAAAAGCACATATGACCAAAAACATTCGATGATTCAAAAATAATGCTGGTGTTTATTACTCTTTATTTTCCATGTTTTTAATCTCATATATGTTACTCACATATCACAAAAGCCAAGTGAACATTTAGTTGGTTCTGGTCAAATGCCATTGTAAAATGCTTATGTATTGGGATCTTTTACAAAGAGTAACACACAACTCTCATCAGTCCAACACTTTAAAATTCTGATTAATTAAAGCTGTTTACAACTATTACGTTAAAAAGAATTGAAACAAAAATGTTCCAATTTTTTAGGTGGAAATTAAATGTTGGAGACATATTTCAAATGGACTCAAACTTTCTCAGATCAGAAATACACTCTGTTGGAATAATGTCATAATGTTAATTTTTTTCATGAAAAAATAGAATTTATATTTTAGATAGAGATTTATTCATTTAACAAAACATTTTAATCATTTGGCTAATTTCTTGAACAACATGTTTAAGTCTCAAGTTCAGCAATTTGTGGAAATAGCATTAGATGATGTCATTGTTATCAAATTAATTTTTGAGTCCTGAAAACATTACTTAATGGGCAATTCATCATTCAACACACCCACACTTTATGGTAAAAGTGCTATAGTGTAAGTTACTTCCAGAAGTTCCAACATTTTATCCTATCTCCTTCACTTTGTCTTCTTTACTCCCTACATATTTTCTATTTTTATCATTATGAAAAACAATGTAAATGGACAATCTGGAATAGAAAAGAATAAATTAAACCAAGCCTTTGGTATATTAATGGTGCCACTTTTGATAATTGTATTTCTTAACTTTATTTCAGCCAAATGTTTCAACCTTATCATCCACCAGTGCTTCTCTTAAAATTTATTTTGAATAAATAAGAGAAAAAAATGAAGTGTCATCTCTTTTAATTATCCTAATGGCATCTAATAACAAAGAATGAAACATTATAATAAATAACAGAATTGAGAATAAGGAAAATAGCTGACACTATCATTTCAATGCCCTCTAGATAATATTGGGCTAGATCTCTTTAAGAATGAGGTTATCACCATTTTAATACTTTCTGTGAATGCTTGCTTGCATTTTGTTTTCCTTCTTACGTTTTTTTTCCTCTTTCTAGATGTGATTTTTCTTGTGCATCAAGATGATTGTATAGATATGTATACATATATTGGATTTGTTATATATTTTTAACATATTTAACATGTATTAGACTACCTGTCATCTAGGGATGGAAGTAGGGGGAAAGAGGGGAAAATTTTTGAACAAAAAAAATTTTCAAAGGTCAATAGAAAAAATACTCATATGTTCTGTAAATAAAAAGCTTTAATAAAAAAAGAATGAGGTTATCAAGTGTAGCTCTTCATTGAAAAGTGCAATCCTTGTGAAGAGGCATAAAGGGTACATAATTATGAATGAATATTTTATGTATATCTCCTTGCATGGTGTTAATTATCTCATTTTAAATACTTTATTAAGGCTCACATATCATTGACTTCAGAACCACCAATTGAGGTCAATATTGATAATATTATTTTCATGTTATACATTAAGAAACTTCGATTCAGGGAAGGCTCAGGGCTTATACATAATTTGACCCAGAATTTGATATTAAGTTATCTAACTTCAAGTACTTTTTCCTTCACATGATACAGAGCACCTTTGAGCTTTCTTCCAATGTTAGAGGTTTTATTTTTTTTTTTCTAAAAAATGCTATCAATGTTTCCATCCAAAAATTCAATAGCTTACTATAAATTGAAGTGAGTTCCTTCGTACTGGATTAATATTATCATCACAGTAATAGTAATAGCTGGTAACAGCAATAATAACTAATTTTCATTTGATTTTAACATTTCCAAAATACATAATTCAATATCAGAAATAATAAAGAATATGATTATTCTTCCTATTATTTTACTACAAATTATATTATAAGTTCCTTGAAGGCATGTATTATCTTTTGTCACTTTATTTCTGTCCTTTATGTCTCCAGTTTAGCAAATGCTTAATGAGAGCATTTTTATTATTGATTTTATTAATGAAAATATGAGGATGCTTTAAGTTTAAGCATATCACCCATGATGATGTAGTTTGTAACAGCTTGAGATTATATTTGAAACTTGGTCTTATCATTGAAAGTCTAAAATTCATATTGGGGATATTTTGGAAGGAATTCATGCTTCAGGTGAGATTGAAAAAGACAATATTTAAAATGCCCTTTAACTTTTCATGATTCTATACTTAGATTACATTGTTGAAGTTAAGTACCTTTTATCTTTTTTCCCCTTTACTTCTGTAATTCTATATAAGTTATTGAAATGTGAATGGAACGCTGAGCTAAACATATATTAAAGAGCTTTATGTCAATCTAAAAAATAATTGAGAGTACTGTTTCTGGATTTAAAGGACTTAAGTTCATTTCTTATCCTTGATGGATACCACCCATGTGAAATTAGGTAAATCTCAACTTTCCTCGACATCAATTTCCTTGTGAATAAAAAAGATGTCTTTTAACAAAATGGCTTCTGGAGGACATTTACAACTCTACATCTGCAATTCTGTTAAATCCTCATACTTATTTGAAGTAACCATGTTTGTTTTTTTTTTTTAAGTATCCCTTTCCTTTATATCTAACACACTTATTGTACAAACTATGCTAAAAGTTTAGGTGTAGTTTAAACTTTAAAATTAAAGATCAACATAGAGTTGGAATGTCTATTGGAAAATCTAAACTAAGACTTTTTTTTCCTGAGGCAATTGGGGTTGTGACTTGTCTAGAATCACATAGCTAGGAAGTGTTAAGTGTCTAAGGCCAGATTTGAACTCAGGTCCTCCTGACTTCAGGGCTGCTGCTCTATCCACTGCACCACCTAGCTGCCCCTACATTAAGACTTATAAGACACATTGTGTCTTGAAAAGACTTGCTATGTTAATTAATATATATTGTTTTTACAATACATTACTGAGTATTTCTGGAAAGAAATGGCAGAGTCAAGTCAGGAAGCTGCTCCAGCTCTCCTAGTTTCCCTCAAAAAGCAAGCTTCTGAACAGTCTGATGGAATGGTGCAACTCTCCAGGTCAAGACAGATTAGAAAAATTTGAAAAAAAAAGTCAGTCTTTGGGGTGAAAAGGGTGTTCAGTCCAACTCAGATGGAATCCAGGAAAGTAAGTTAGTGTATTAATTGCAGCATACCAGCAACTTAGATAAACAGTCCTGCCTCAATAGAAGAACAAACCAGTGGGGCAACCTCCAATTCCAGTTCAGATGGTAAATTCTGGAAACCAGATTATTTCCTAGAAAGAACAGATAACCCCTTCCAAACAAAAGGGACTCCTGTGCTCAAAGTCAAAACTCAGAGCTGTACCTGAAGCATGTGACAGTGCGCCCTTTACCCCAGAAATAGGGAATGACCATAAAAATTTAAAAAAGAGGAAACACTTAAAGAAAAGGAAAGAAAATAAGCAAGAAACAGAAAATAACCTTGATTACAGAAAATGACTATGGTGACAGAGAAGAGCAAAACACCAAATCAGACAAGGACAAAATGTCCACAAAGGAAATCTCAAAGAGTGAAAAGAATTGGTTTCAAGTCCAAAGAAAAGTACTCATAAAAGACTTTAAAAGGTAAATAAGAGAAGTGGAAGAAAAAATGAGAAAAGAAATGAGATATATGCAAGAGAGAGTGAACAGCTTGAAAAAAGAAGGCAATTCCTTAAAAAATATAATAATTGTCCAAATCCAAAATGAAATCCACTCAATAAAACAACACCTTAAAAAGTAGAATTAATCAAATGAAAAAAGAGATACAAAAGCTAATTGAAGAAAATCACACATTAAGAGCTGGAATTCGGGCATCTAGTTGGCACAGTGGATAGAGCACTAGCCCTGAAGTCAAAAGGACCTGAGTTCAAATCTGGTCGCAGACATTTAACATTCCCTAGCTGTGTGACCCTGGGCAAGTCACTTAACTTTTGTTAATTGCTTCAGCAAAAAGCAAAAAACAAACAAACAAACAAAAAAACCAAAACAAAAAAAAAACCTGGAATTAAAACACTAAGATTTTTGGAACATTCATTGTCCTAAATGGATACTAATCACTCTATGAGACATCTGAAATCAGTCAAACAAATGAAAAAGAATGAAAAAAGGAAGAAAATGTAAAATACTTCATTGGAAGAACAGCTGACCTGGAACAGAGATCTCAAAGACACAACTTAAAAATTATTGGTCTACCTGAAAGGCATAATCAAAAAAAAAAAAAAAAAGAAGAAGAAAGAAAGAAAAGAAACTAGATAACATTTTTCAAGATATCATCAAGGCAAATTTCCCTGATATTCTAGAAAAAGAAGTGGAAATAGGCATTGAAAATATCCACCAGTTACCTCTGGAAAAAGACTCCACAAGGAAAACCCAAAGGAACATTATTGCAAAACTCCAGAACTACAATTGCAAGGAAGTATACACTAAAAGCTGCCAGACAAAAACAATTCAAGTATCAAGGAGCAACAGTCAGGATTACCTAGAATCTAAAAGCTTCTAGAATAAAGGATCAGTGGTTCTGGGGTTACAACCAAGAATTGGGATTAACTACCCAGTGAGACTGAGTACCATCTTTTAGGTGAGGAGATGGATCTTCACTTAAGTAAGAGACTTTAAATCATTTCAATTGGAAAAAAAAAAACAGAAGTAAACAGAAAATATCATTTTCAAAGACAGGACTCAAAGAAGCATAGAAAGGTAAATGGGGAGAGGGAATATATATTATTTAAAGGTTAAACTGTTTATATCTCTAGATGAGAAAATGATATCTTTAACTCTTATAAATTGTATTTGTTACTGGGGCAGACAGAAGGGTATACCACATGGATGAGAGTATATTTGTGAATGCATTGTCATGTGATGATATCAAAGAAAAAGTCATTAAAGGATGGGAAAAAAGATTGTACTGGGAAAAAAAGAAAGGGGAGGTATAATGGGATGAATTAGGTCACATGAAGGGTCATAAAAGATTTATTGCAAACAAGTGAATAAGAAAGGATATGAGTATTATCTGAAGCTTGATGTCATGAGTTTGGACTCAAAGAGGAAATAACCTATTCATTCAGTTGGGTATAGAAATTTGTCTAACCCTGTAAAAAAGTAAGAGGACAAAGAGGAAAGAAAAATGAGGAGCTAGATAGAAGAGACAGCAGAAACACAAAGGGGAAAAAAAGGTAAGAGAAGAGGGAGGGATGATAGAAGATAGGGTACTGGATGGGGTAGTTTAAAAACACTGCTAAGAATAGCGAAAAGAGATAACAAAAGTATATCCTAGGGAGAAAATATGATGAAGGGAAATACAGAATCCTACAATATGTTGTTTATAAGAAACACATTTGATATAGAGAAACACATACAAAGTAAAGGTAAAAGGCTGCAGCAGAATTTATTATAATACAGCTGAAGTTAAAAAAAAGCAAGGGTAGTCATTCTTATCTCAGATAAAGTAAAAGTAAAAATAGATCTAAATAAAAGAGAAAAGGAAGGAAAGCATATCTTGTTAAAGGGTACTACATACAATGAAATAATAATGACACTAAATGTATATGCACAGTGGTGGGGCATAAAAATTCCTAGAAAAGATATTAAGCCCGGGACAGGAAGAAATAGATAGCAAAACTAGATTAGTGTGGAACATCAACCTTCCCCTCTCAGAATCATGCAAATCTAACCACAAAATAAACAAGAAAAAACTATGGAGGTTAATAAAAAACCTAGAAAATATACATATGACAGACATCTGGACAAAATTGAATGGGGACAGAAAGAAATACACATTTTCCACTGAAATAAAAAGCACCTACACAAAATGACCATGTGTTAGGGTATAAAAACCTCACAATCAAATGCAGAAAGGCAGACATAATAAATGCCTCCTTTTCTGACTATGATACAATAAAATTACATTCAATAAAGCACCAGGGAAAGATATATTTAAAATCAATTGGAAATTTAAAAAAATATAATTCTAAAGAATGACTGAGTCAAACAGCAAATCACAGAACTAACCCATAATCTCATCCAAGAGAATGACAATAATGAGACAACATACCAAAACCTAAGGGAAAATTTATATCTCTGAGTAGTGACATGATTAAAATAAAGAAAGAGGAGAATTAGGCATGCAATTAAAAAAGCTGAGAAAAGAGCATGTTAAGAACATCCAATTAAATACCACAACAGAAATTCTAAAACTTAAAGGAGAGATAAATAAAATGGACAAAACTATATTGAATGAATTAATAAAATTAAAAGTTGATTTAATGAAAAAAAAACAACAAAACAGATAAACCTTGGGTTAATTAGATTAGAAAAAAGAAAGAAAATAAAGCCAAATTACCCGCATCAAAAGTAAAAAGAGGGGACATGCCATCAGTAGGAAAAAAAAATAATAATTAGGAGGTATTTTGCCCAACTGTATGACAGCATACATATTTACAAAAATATAAATTGCCCAGATTTACAGAAGAGGAAATAACATGACAAATAATCCCATTTTAGAAAAAAAAATAATTGAATAAATAATTAACAAAGTCCTTAACAAAAAAGTTCCAGGACTAGATGGATTTACAAATGAATTATACCAAAGATTTAAAGATAACTAATTCCAATACTATGTAAAGTATTTGGAAAAATCAGTAAAGAAGGAGTTCTGTCAAATTCCTCCTATGACACAAATATGATATTGATAATAAGTCAGGAAGAGCCAAAATACAGAGAAAAATAATAGACTAATCTTCCAAATGAATATTGATGCATAAATTTCAAATAAAATATTAGCATGAGTTACAGCAAATTATTGGCAGCATAAAAATGTCACCAAGTAAGATTTTCTAAACATTCACATATGTGAATGTGTGTACATATGTGTGTTTGTGTGAAACTTTAAAGGCACATTTAAAAATACTTGGTAATATATTGTAATTTTTTTCCTTTTTAATTAATTAATTGATTTTAATACACATTGCTTTATGAATTATGTTGGGAAAGAATATTTATAACAAAAGGGAAAATCATAGGAGAGAAAAAAACAGATAAAAAGTTAACATAGCATGTATTGATTTATATTCAATCTCCCTAGTTCTTTTTCTTTATGGAGATGCTGTGTCCTATCCAAAGTCTACTGGGCTTGTCTTGGACCACTGAATCACTGAGAAGAATCAAGTCTTTCATAATTGATCACTGCTCATCCCTGCTCCTTTAGTCAGAAGAGAGTAAAAAAATGTATCAATTCCCAATATGTGGTTTCTTTTCCCCTTGAATTACAATTCTATTTTTCATAGTAAGTAGATAAGTAAGTAAATATCAAACTATTGGCTTTAATAGATTATTTGCAATTCATCTGTTATATTACATTAAATAAAAATATTATCAGTACTTTGATAAGGCTGATTAAATAACTCAAAAGAAATGGGTCAATAGTAGTGAAAAAAGAATAATAGATTAACATAATTTTATATGAGTGAGAGGGAGAGCTAACCCTGTGATTTTATTTCGTATTACTGAAATTCATAATGTAGAAACTCCATCCATCAACAATGATCAGCATCTCATTTTTAATTTAATGTCTTAGAGAGTTGCAAGTAATAGTAGTAGTGTACTTCAGTGTTTAATTACCCATGATTTCATAAATGTTATGTGTCAGAACTTAAAATATATGTTTTTTATAACAAAGTCAGCACTCTATCCATGGCAGCACATTACTTCTGTGTTACATTTTCCAGGAATCAAAATCAGGCTCATAAACTTATACTTGCCAATTGTAATTTTCCCCTGCTCTAATAAAAAAAAAAAGACATGACTTGTCTTTTCATATTCCTTCAACAATTCTCCTATTCTCCATGGGGAATATTTTATCAGACATATTTCAAAGATCCCAGAAATCATATCAAATATTTCATTGAAAATGAGTATCTTACATCACAAAATCTGTTGAATTTAAAGTCAGAAGGCATAGTTTTAGGTCCTGTCTTTGCTACTTGTTACCTTTGTGACCATAATTCAATAATTCAAATTCTTTGGACCTTAGAAAAGCAATAAGGGTATTGAATTAGGCATCCTTTGAAGTAACTTCTGGTTCCAAATGTATGGATTTTTATTTACTGGTTGTTTTGGAACTCTAAATGTTCCCATCTTAATTTCTTTGTTCTAAGTACACTTTTCTTTCTCTTCTCTATGATACATTATTCTACTCTCCAACTTCCTACATTCCAAATATCTCTCTGCCTTAACAGATTATTTTCCTGTTGTCACTGTGAATTCCAGCTTAAAATCTTTAAAGGAAATCCATAGGTCTCTCCAATCTCTCCAATAATAAGACAGTCTAAAATTATACATGTATATATATATATATATATACATGAGTATATATATTTATATGTATTTCTTGATGAATTTGATTGTTTAACAGCTCAAAAAAATATCTGAGCATATTGTATATCTCTTAAGGAGTAATATGATAGTTTTAATCTAGAAATTTGCATTCAAATTCCTTACCTCAACCTCCATGTAGGATTACAGAGACTCATTCATCATCAGCTTTGGTCAGACTCTTGTAATATCCCCACTAAGGACTGATAACTGTACATAGACTTTATACATCATTTGTCATCTTTAATTTTTCTGGGCATGAGGCAAAACTTTAGAATTGTTTTGAATTTTACTTATCTCATTAGTAGAGATATGATGTAATGTTTCAAAAGGTTATTATTAGTTGATATTTTTAAAAATAATTACTTTTTCATATCTTTTCTTCACTTAAGTTGTTAAGAAATGGTTGTTGATCTTATGTCTTTATTAATTCCTTATAAATGAAGGGAGATAGGTAGATTGATAGATAGAGAGATAGAGAGATAAATAGATAGAACTTGAACACAGAAAAGTAACAAGATTTCCTTTATTACCTGTTAGTAATTTTATTGCTATTCACAATTGTAAAAATATCTTATATTTTTCTATTTAAAATGATGTTATCTTTTATATACTTAAAGAAATTTTTCATTTAAAACAATTGTTTGTATATGCTATCTTATACTAATTCAAATTTACTTCTCTCTTTTGTATTTTTTGTCAAATAGAGAGTCATCCCCCAAGAATTTTTTGTTCTTGAAGCTATTAAATAAGGATTAAAAATTTACTTTTATCGAATATTTTGTTCCTTCTAATTATATGTAAAAATTTTTTAGCATTTATTTTTCAAAATGTTAACTTCCATGTTATTTCTCTTCCTTCCTCTCCTTGCTGCTACTAAATTGAGAAGGCTAGAAATTTGGTATAGCTTATACATATGCAATTATTTAAAACATTTCAATTTTAGTCAAGTTGTGAAATAAAAACAGACCCACAAAACCCCATAAAATTAAAATTTATAAAAATACTTGCTTTTATCTGTATTTAAACTTTATCACATCTTCCTCTAAAGTGGAAGACATTTTTCATCATAAGAGCTTCCAGAATTGTCTTTGATCAAGACACCCACTGAGAATAGTTAAATTAATCCCAGATGATTACCATATGATATTCTTGTTATTAAGTACAATGTTCTCTTGGTTTTGCTTATTTTATTTTGCATCAGTTCATATAAGTCTTTTCAGGTTTTTCTGGAAGCTTCCTGTTCATGGTTTCATATAATACAATAGCATCTCATCATAATCATATGCCACAATTTATTCAGCAGTATTCTGATTGATGGGCATTCCCTCAATTTCCAGTTTTTTTTTATTGTCACATAAAGAGCTGCTCTAAATACTTTTGCATACATAGGATTTTCTCCTTTTTCCCCCTTTAATTTCTTTGGAATATAGTTCTGATGATGGTATTACTAAGTAAAAGCATATGCACAATTTTATGGCCTCTTGAAAATAGCTCCCAATTGCTGTACAGAATAGTTGGATAAGTTCACAATTCCACCAACACTGCATTAGTATTCCAATTTTCCCCATATCCCCTCCAACATTTTTAATTTAAATTTTTGTCATATTAGTCAATATAATAGATATGAGAGTCTATCTGGGAGTTATTTTAATTTGTATTTTTCTAATCCATTGTGATTTAGAACATTTCTCCATATGTATATAGATAGCATTTATTTCTTATTCTGAATATTGTCTATTACATAGATAGATAGAAAGATCATTTATCCCTTGGGGAATGACTTGTACTTTTCTAAGTTTGACTCAGTTCTCTATATTTTGAAGAAATGAAACTTTTATCAGAGAAATCATTTTAATTTCCCCTCAGATTTCTGCTTTCCTTTTGATCTTGTCTGCATTATTTTGTTTGTGCAAATCTTTTTTTAATTTAATGTAATAAAAATTTTCTATTGTATATCCTGTAATGCTCTTTATCTCCTATGGTGTCATAAATTCTTCCTATTCATAGATGTGATAGGAAAACTATACAACCTAGAACCATGTATGTGCAATTCAATACTGTCTTGTTTCCAATACCAGCCAAAGGATCCTTGTAATCTCATTCTGATAAATTATTTAATACCCTTTTTATTTGTGACCAAGAGATCCAGAACTGACATTCTATTAAATTCCATCACCCCCAGGTCTTACTGCTGATTTTCCAAGCATGGCTTGGGCTAGACTGAACTCCACTCCCCCCACAGTAAGAAAGCCCTTTGCTGAAAACTATGTAAGTTGCTATGGGCATAAAAGTTGTATCACTTTTTGTTGGTTCTGCAGTTACAGAATTCATTTTGAGACATCATTTTAATATTATTTGAATGGGAATTGTTTAGAAATCCCTACCTTTACTCAGAAAATTCCGATCTTTACTTTACTCAAGCCTTACTTTACCATCTGAACACCTACTCTTATACTCTATACTCTTATACACTCCCTCTTTGCTTCTGTTACCACTTATCTCAGTAACTTCTGTGATTATTAAATTGTGATTGCCACTCCATTCCCTTTTGCCAATTGTAATTTGTCCAGGTTAGTATGTATCTTAGTAATTAAACATGCCTGCCCTTCTATTATAATTTCTTAAATTAATTACTAATTCAATGATACTTTCAAAATACAAAATGGCTTTGATAAGTTAGAATGTTGAGTTGAAAATTATAGGATGAAGTTGAAAAAATAAAAATAAACAAAATAAACAAAAAATCTTGTATTTTGGTTGCAAGTAAATTAGAGGTATAAAATGTAGGAGACATGACTAAATATCAATTTGCTTACAAATAACAGGGTAAAAAATCAAAGTGATAATATCATATTAATTTATAAACAAATGCAATTTGAGCTTGAAAATTTGGTAGATCTTGGTAAATGTACCCCTGGAGTTATTTGAGCAGTTCTGAATGCCATGTTTTATAAAGGCCATTTAAAATACAATTGAGGATATTTTGGAATACACCCCCCCAAAAGAAAAAAACAAGGATGGCAAAGGGCTTCTAGATCATAACAAATGATCATTTAGTGAATAACTGGATGAAGAATGGCCTAGAGGAAGAAGCTTTTAATGAGATCATCATAGCTATCTTCAATTACCTGAAGTTACCAAATGAAAAAAAATAATTATTAATCACTTTCAGAGAACAGAAGTAAATGGAGTAGATGAAATGTACAAGGAAAAAACATATTCAGGCTTGATAAAATGAACCAATAAATTCTACATAACTTCCTAATAGCACAATTTGCAAATGGAGCAGATTTCATAAAGGGTTAGGTGTAATAGGTGTATTTTTAGTTGTAATGGATATATATTTTTAGAAGTCTTCAAACAAATGCTGAATGTATGTGTACCTCATAGATCAGGTTTTTATTCACTTGTAACTTGCACTCCTTGGAGGTATTTTCCAAATCTGGCTTACTGTCTCTTGTTCTATCTGGATCTGAGGAGAACTAAGACAGTTCTGTATAGGGCAGTGCAGTAGAGAAGTATTAAAAACCATTGCCATGGAGCCATAGAAAATATCATTTTAAACCATTGCTCATACTCTAAATGAGAGGAAACAAGATATACTAGAGAAAAGGAACATAGATCTTATAGAAGGATTCTGGAAGAGAACCCCAATGTGGCAATTAGTTCCAACTATCCTTGTCTGAGGCCTTGCCCAGATTAATATTGTATGTTATGACAACTCTATTGTTCTATTGGGGAAGGCATGGTACAAGGAGTAAAGCAGAATTTGTATTTCTTCAGAGTTCTGTGTGAGTAAAATCTTTCCAGGTTCTTATAAATATATTTGTTCTTATTTTGAACTTGTAAGTAAAGGTGTATGCCTAGAATAGTGTTAATTTTATAGTAATACTCATTTCTATATTCCCATTACCCTCTCCCTCCTCCCCTAAACATTTACCCTAATTTTAGTGTGGAAAAAGCAAACAAAAATATGTTATTTTCTCTTCATCAGTAGATGTCTTATTCTTCATTAATAGTGTGCTTGCAATATGCCATCAACCCCCACCCTTACTTCTCCATTGCTTTTGTTTCTAATCTTCTCCACTCAAGTTTCAGCTTATGAGATCATCAATTTTTAAGTTAGATGGAACCTTGGAGAGTAACTGATCAATGCCCCCCCCCCTTTTCCTAGTTGAGGAAATTAAGACAAAAGTAGTTAAATGTTTTGCCTTGAGTCCCACAGCTAGCACATAAAAGAAGAATAATTCAAACCTTCAGATTCCTGAATTTTAACCTATCTCTCTATTTTTCATGCTGCATGTTTACTTTTCTTCACTATTTTCCCTTCTGAGACTTTTCCAATATTTACTAGATTTTGAGGTAAAAGTGATTTTGGGGAAAGGGGAAAGAGTGGAGACAGGATGTGAGAGTGTAGACACGTCTATCTGAGTTCTTCCAAACTTTCCTCATATCAATAGCAGATTAAGCCTTTGAGATGGTTTTGGAGGGACAGAACCCACAACTACTTGGAGTACAAGAAGCTTCTAGAAGAAGATATATTGAAAGAACTTCAGAAAAGACCTATTTCAATCAGGTAGGGAGAAAGGCTTCAGAAACAAGACCACAGCATAGGGAGTCAGAGGATGGGTTGGGGGAGCCAGGATGTTGAGGTAGGCCCACTGGAGAATCTACTGTGAGGTTTTTAGGCTACTCTGTACTGGTTACAAACCAGTGGTTCATCAGATTTGGTGTGAGATACAAATACAAAAGACAAATTGTGATCATCTGAGCCCCATAACCTGAGAAAAACAGGAAATGACCATGTATACCCAGCACTGGAAGACAATCAGCAACACTGGCCCCAGGGCAAGCTAAAGCAACTATTGCTCCTTTACCTTAAGATCAGACTTGAACCTTTAAAAAATGAGCAAAAAAGCAAAAAATAACTCTGACCATAGACTGCTTTTATGGAGAGAGAGAAGAACAGGCCTCAATCTCTGAGGAAATTAAATGCAAATCAATTCCAGATGAAGCCCTAAAGGATGATATGAGTTGCTTCCCATTTCACAAGCTCTCTTGGTATAATTCAAAATGGATCTCAAAAGACAATTAGAAGAAAATTCGGGGAACTAAATGAGATTTTTGCAAGAGAATATGGAAAAGAAAAACAAGCAATTATCTGAAGAAAGTTGTTTTTAAAAAGACTTGATGAAATGGAAAAAAAAATAAATCCATACCACCTCCTCTCCTACATGGTAAGTAAAAGAATATATGTTAAGAATATATTATGCTATGTTGTCAACCATACTCATTTCCCACAGAATTCACCAATCACGTCCTGAAAGATATCCCAAAATTGAAACTCCAAGAAAAATCATAGCTAAATTTCAGAATTATCAAATCAAGGAAAAAATATTGCAAGCAGCCAGAAGGAAACAATTCAAATAGTGTGGAGCCACAATCAGGATTAACCAGGATTTAGAAGCTTCCACTTTATTTCCCCCCCTTTTTAATGATTTCTTTTTTTCTTTACTAAAACTTTTTATTTTTCAAAACATATGTTATGGACAATTTTTTAATTTTACCCCTTACAAAACCTTGAGTTGCAATTTCCCTCAACTTTCCTCCTTCCACTAGATGGCAAGTAGTCCAATATATGTTAAACATGGTAGAAATATATATTAAATCAATATATGCATACATATTTATATAATTTTCTTGCTTCACAAAACAGTCAAATCAAAGCAGAAAAAATGAGAAAGAAAATAAAATGCAAGCAAACAATAACAAAAAGAGTGAAAATTCTATGTTATGAACCACACTCAGTCCACACAATCCTCTCTCTGGGTATAGATGGCTCTCTTCATCACAAGATCATTGGAATTGGTCTGAGTCATCTCATTGTTGAAGAGAGCCTTGTCCATCAAAATTGATCATTGTATAATTTTGTTTCCATGTTGCATGGTTCTGCTCATTTCACTTAGCATCTGTTCATGTAAGTCTCTCAAAGCCTTTCTGAAATCATCCTGCTGGTCATTTCTTACAGAAAAATAACACTTCATAATATTCATATACCATAACTTATAAAGCTTTTATCAAACTGATGGGCATCCACTCAGTTTCTTGCCACTACAAAAAGGGCTGCCACAAACATTTTTTGTACATGTGTGTTCCTTTCCCTCCTTTAAGATGTTTTATGGGATATAAGCTCAATAGAAACACTACAGGATCAAAGGATATGCCCAGTTTTATAACTCTATGGGCATAGTTCCAAATTGCTCTCTAGAATGGTTGGATTCATTCACAATTTCACCAACAATGTATTAGTGTTCCAGTTTTCCCTCATCTTCTACAGCATTTGTCTTTATTGTTTCCTTTCATTTTAGCCAATATGAGTGATGTGTAGCAGAATCTCAGAGTTATCTTAATTTGCATTTCTCTGATCAATGTTTTAGAGCATCTTTTCATATGACTAGAAATGGTTTCAATTGCTTCATATGAAAATTGTCTTTTCATATCCTTTGACCATTTAAAATTGGAGAATGGTTTTAATTCTTATAAATTTGAGTCAATTCTCTAGATATTTTTAGAAATGACATCATTATCAGAACCCTTGAATGAAAAAATGTTTCCCCAGTTTATTGAAGCTTCCACTTTAAAAGATCAAAGAGCATAGAATTTGATATTCTGAAAACCAAAGGAACTTGCATTGCAGTCAAGAAGCAACTATCCTGCAAAACCGAGCATCATATTGCAGGGTAAAAGATGGACATTCAATGAAACTGTCAATTTTTTTTTCTTTTTTGCTGAGTCAATTTATGTTAAGTGACTTGTCCATGATCACCTAGCTAGGAAGTGTTAAGTGTCTGAGGCCAGAATTGAAAATTGAACTCAGGTCCTCCTGACTTCAGGGCTGGAACTCTATCCACTGTGCCATTTAGATGCCCAATTTCATCTATTTTTGATGAAAAGTCTAAAGGTGAATAGAAAGTTTATTCTTCAAATACAGAATTCAAGAGAAGCATAAAAAGATAAAAAAAGAAAGAAAAAATAATTTTGTTTTAAACGTTCAAAGCTTATATCCCCATATAGAAAAAAAATTAACTCTTTTTTAAAGCTTTATATTAAGAGGACATATGAGTAATTTTTCAACACTGGCTTTTGCAAAATTTTCCGTTCTAAATTTTTCCCTCCTTCCCCCCACCACTCCCCTAAATGGTAGGTAGTGTAATACATTTTAAACATGTTAAAATACATGATAAATCCAATATATGTAGAAATATCCATATAGTTATCTTGCAGCACAAGAAAAATTGGATCTAGAAAGAGAGGAAAATAAAAACCTAAGAAGAAAAAAAAATGCAAGCAAACATCAACAGAAAACGTTAAAATACTATATTGTGGTCCACACTCAGTTCCCACAGGCCTCTCTCTGGAAGTACATGGCTTTCAACATTACTAAACAATAGGAACTGGTTTAATCATCTTATTGTTGAAGAGAACCATGTCCATCAGAATTGAGCATCATATAGTCTTGTTGTTGCCATTTGTAATGATCTCCTGGTTCTGCTCATTTCACTTAGCATCAGTTCATGTAGGTCTTTCCAGGCCTCTCTGAAATCATCTTGTTGGATGTTTCTTACAGAACAATAATATCCCATAACATTCATATGCCACAATTTATTCAGCCATTCTCCAATTTATGAGCATTCATTCAGTTTCCAGTTTCTAGTCACTACAAAAAGGACTGTCACAAACATTGTTATGCATGTGGGCTCCTTTCCCTCCTTTAAGATATCTTTGGGATAGAGGGCCAGTAGAAACACTGCTGAGCAAAAGGTAGGCACAGTTTGATAACTTTTTGAGCGTAGTTCCAAATTGCTCTCCCGAATGGTTGCATTAGTTCACAGTTCCACCAGCAAGATATCAGTGTCCCAGTTTTCCCACATCCCCTCCAACATTAAACATTATCTTTTTCTGTCATTTTAGCCAATCTGAAAGGTGTGAATCTAAGAGTTGTCTTAATTTGCATTTCTCTGATCAATAGTGATGTGGAGCATCAGTTTCAATTACTTCATCTGAAAATTGTCTGTTCATATCTTTTGACCATTGTCAATTGGAGAATGGCATGAATTCTTATAAATTTGAGTCAATTGTTTATATATTTTAGAAATCAGGCCTTTATCAGAACCTTTGAATGTAAAATGTTTTCCCAATTTATTGCTTACCTTCTAATCTTGTCTGCATTAGTTTTGTTTGTACAAAAGCTTTATAACTTGATATAATAAAAAGTATCTATTTTGTGATTGATAATGATCTCTAGTTCTTCTTTGTTCACAAATTCCTTCCACATCCCCAGATCTGAGAGATAAACTATCCTTTGTTTTTCTAATTTGTTTATATCATTCTTTTTGTCTAAATCATGAACCCAATTCAATCTTTTCTTGGTAAATGGTGTTAGGTTTGAGTCAATGCCTAGTTTCTGCCATACTAGTTTCCAGTTTTCCCAGGAGTTTTTGTCAAAAAGTGAGTTCTTATCCCAAAATCCGAGGTCTTTGGGTTTATCAAATACTAGCTTGCTATAGTCATTGACTATTTTGTCCAGGGACCCTAAATTATTCCATTGATCAACTACTCTGTTTCTTAGCCAGTACCAAATGGTTTTAATAACCACTGCTTTATAATATAGCTTTAGCGCTGGCACACCTAGGCCACTTGCATTTGAGTTTGATTTTTCCATTAATTCTCTTGAAATTCTTGACCTTTTTTTTTCTTCCAGGTGAATACTATTGTTATTTTTCTAGATCAGTAAAATCATTTCACAGGAGTTTAATTGGTATAGTACAAAATAAATAGATTATTTAGATAGTATTGTCATTTTTATTATATTTGCTTGACCCTTCGAAGAGCACCTGATATTTTTTTCCAATTGTTTAAATCTGACTTTCTTTGTGTGGAAGTGTTTTATAGTTTTTCTCATATAGTTCCTTACTTTTTCATGGCAGATTGATTCCCAAATATTTTATACTATGGATAGTTCTTTTAAATGGAATTTCTCTTTGTATCTCTTGTTGTTGGATTTTTGTTAGTGATGTATAAAAATGTTGATGACTTATGTCAATTTAATTTGTATCTTTCCACATTGCTAAAGTAGTGGATTATTTCTAATAATTTTTAGCTAATTCTCTAGAGTTCTCTAAGTATTTAAGCATATCATTTTCAAAGATTGATAATTTGGTTTCCTCATGACCTATTTTAATTCTTTTAATTCTTTTTCTTCTTTTATGGCCAAACCTAGCATTTCTAATAAAATATTGAATAGTAATGGTGACAGTGAACAACGTTGTTTCACCCCTGTTCTTATTGGGAATGGTTGCAGTTTATCCCCATTACATATGATGCTAGCTAATGGTTTTAGATAGATGTTACTGACTATTTTAAGGAAAAGTCCATTTATTCCTATACTCTCTAATGTTTTTAGTGAAATAAACATTGGATTTTATCAAATGCTTTTTCTGCATCTGTTGAGATAATCATATATTTTTTCTTAATTTGTTTATTTATATAGTCAATTATGCTAATAATTTTACTAATATTGAAGCAGCTCTGCATTCCTAGTACAAATCCTATTTGGTCATGGTGTATTATCCTGGGGATGATTTTCTGTAATATCTTTCCTAATATTTTATTTATGACTTTCTCCAGTGAAAAATTGGAAGTGGTTTGAAACATTTCATTAATGAAGAGAGCGATGTTCATCAGAATTGATCGTCATATAGTATTGTTGTTGCTGTGTATAATGATCTCCTGGTTCTGTTCATTTCACTCAGCATCAGTTCATGCAAGTCTCTCCAGGCCTCTCTGAAATGGTCCTCCTGGTCGTTTCCTTCAGAAAAATAATATTCCATAACATTCATATATTATAATTTATTCAGCCATTCTCCAATTAATGGGCATCCATACAGTTTCCAGTTTCTGGCCACTACACAAAGGACTGCCACAAACATTCTTGCATATGTGGGACCCATACTTTCTTTTATGATTTCTTTGGGATATAAGTGTAATAGAAATGCTTCTGGGTCAAAGGGTATGCACAGTTTGATAAATTTTTGAGCATGGCTCCAAATTGCTCTCCAGAATGGCTGAATATGTTCACAGCTCCACCAACAATGCATTTATTTCCCAGCCTTCCCACATCCCCTCCAACATTCATCATTAACTTTTCCTGTCATTTTAGCCAATCTGACAGGTGTGTAGTGGTACCTCAGGGTTGTCTTACTTTGCATTTCTCTGATCAATAGTGATTTGGAGCAACTTTTCATATGACTACAAATAGTTTTAATTTCATCTTCTGAAAATTGTCTGTTCATATGCTTAGACCACTTATTGATTGGAGAATAGCTTGAATTCTTATAAATATGAGACAATTCTCTATATATTTTACAGATGAGACATTTATCAGAACCCATAAATGAAAAGATGATTTCCCAATTTATCGCTTCCCTCTTAATTTTGACTGTATTAGTTTTTTTTTGTACAAAAACTTTTTAACTTAATAAAGTCAAAGTTATCTATCTGGTGTGCAATTAAGAATTCCAGTTCTTCTTTGGACATAAATTTATTCCATCTCCATAGGTCTGAGAGGTAAACTATATTATGTTCCTCTAATTTACTTATAATATCACACTTTATATCTAGATCATGAGCCCATTTAGATCTTATCTTGGTATGTGGTGTTAGATGTGGGTCAAGCCCTAATTTATTCCACAATAGTTTCCAATTTTCCCAGCAGTTTTTGTCAAATACTGAGTACTTATCCCAGAACCTGGGGTCTTTGGGTTTTTCATAGACTAAATTGCTATAGTTATTGCCTAGTTTGTCCTGTGATTCTATGCTATGCCACTGATTGACTATTCTATTTCTTAGCAAGTACCAAATAGCTTTGATGACCGCTGCTTTATAATATAGTTTTAAATCTGGTACAGCAAGTCCACCATCATCAGCCTTTTTTTTTTTCATTAATTCACTTGAAACTCTTGACCTGTTGTTTTTCCAAATTAATTTTGCTACTATTTTTTTTCTAGATTTGTAAAACAATTTCTTGGGGGTTTGATTGGTATAATACTAAATAAGTAAATTAGTTAGTGTAGTATTGTCATTTTTATTATATTCGCTAAGGCTACCCATGAGCATTTTATGTTTTTCCAATTGACTAGGTCTGATATTATTTTTGTGGAAAGTATTTTGTAGTTTAGTTCATATTGTTCCTGACTTTTCCTTGGCAGATAGATTCCCAAATATTTTATACTATCAACCCTTATTTTGAATGGAATTTCTTTTTGTATCTCTTCCTGCTGAACATTGTTCGTAATATATAAAAATGCTGATGATTTCTGTAGATTTATTTTGTATCCTGCAACTTTGCTAAAGTTCTGAATTGTTTCTAGTAATTTTCAGAGAAGTTTCTAGGGTTCTCTAAGTATACCATCATGTTATCTGTAAAGAGTGATAATTTGGTTTCCTCATTACCTACTCTAATTCTTTTAATCTCTTTTTCTTCTCTTACTGCCAAAGCTAACATTTCTTTTTTTCTTTTTTTTTTGTTTATTTTATTTGCATAACATATGTGTGGGTAATTCTTCAACATTAACCCTTACATAGATTTCTCTTACAAATTTTTCCCCCCAACTCCGCACCCCTCCCCTAGATGGCAGGATATCCACTACATGTTAATTCTGTTAAAATATTGGCAAATCGAATATATGTATACATATTTCCAAACTTATCATTGTTGTGCAAGAAAAATCTTATCTACACAAAAGATATATCAGATAAAGGAAACACAATGTAAACAAACATCAGTCAAGGAGTATGAGAATGTTATGTTGTCGTCCACATTTCACATCCCTCCCAAAAATTAACCAAAAGTTAATTGGAAATTAAATAATCTACTCCTGAAGGATGAATGGGTGAAAGAGCAAATCATAGACACAATCAATAATTTCTTCCAGGAGAATGATAATAAGGAGATAAAATACCAAAATTTGTGGGATAGGGCTAAAGCAGTTATAAGGGGCAATTTTATATCTCTATATGCTTACTTGCATAAAATAGAGAAAGAAAAGATGAACGAATTGGGCTTATTATTAACAAAACTAGAAAAAGAACAAATTAAAAACCCTCAATTAAATACCAAATTGGAAATTCTAAAAGTAAAAGGAGAAATTAATAAAATTGAAAATAAGAAAACTATTGAGTTAATGAATAAAACTAAGAGTTGGTTCTATGAAAAAACCAACAGAATAGATAAGCCTTTAGTTAATTTGATAAGAAAAAGGAAAGAGGAAAATCAAATTGTTAATCTCAAGAATAAGGGAGAACTTTCCTCCAATGAAGAGGAAATTAGAGCAATAATTAGGAGTTACTTTGCCCAACTTTATGCCAGTAAGTTTGATAATCTAAATGAAATGGAGCAATATCTACAAAAATATAGATTGCCCAGGTTAACAGAAGAGGATATAAATTATTTAAATAGCCCCATATCAGAAAAAGAAATAGAACAAGCTATTAACCAACTCCCTAAGAAAAACATCTCCAGGGCCAGATGGATTTACATGTGAATTCTACCAAACATTCAAAGAACAATTGATTCCAATACTACACAAACTATTTGACAAAATAGGGACAGAATGTATACTGCCAGAAACCTTCTATGAGACTGATATGGTGCTGATAGCTAACCAGGTAGGGTGAAAACAGAGAAAGAAAACTATAGACCAATTTCCCTAAGGAATATTGATGCAAAAATTTTAAATAAGATATTGGGAATGAGATTAAAGAAAGTCATCCCCAGGATAGTACACCATGACCAAGTAGGATTTATAACAGGGATGCAGGGCTGGTTCAATATTAGGAAAACTATCAGCATAATTAATTATATTAATAACCAAACTAACAAAAACAATATGATTATCTCAATAGATGCAGAAAAAGTCTTTGATAAAATCCAACACCCTTTCCTATTAAAAACACTAGAGACTATAGGAATAAACGGGCTTTTCTTTAAAAGGATCAGTAGCATCTATTTAAAACCATCAGCAAGCATCATATGTAATGGAGACAAACTAAAACCATTCCCAATAAGATCAGGAGTGAAACAAGGCTGCCCACTATCACCATTACTATTTAATATTGTATTAGAAATGTTAGCTTTAGCAATAAGAGAAGAAAAAGAGATCAAAGGAATCAGAGTAGGTAATGAAGAAATCAAATTATCACTCTTTGTAGATGACATAATGCTATACTTAGAGAACCCTAGAGACTCAACTAAAAAACTACTAAAAACAATTCACAACTTTAGCAAAGTGGCAGGATTCAAAATTAATCCACAGAAATCATCAGCATTTTTATATATTACCAACAAAGTTCAGCAGCAAGAGATACAAAAAGAAATTCCATTCCAAATAGCAGATGATAGGATAAAATATTTGGGAATCTATCTGCCAAGGAAAAGTCAGAAACGATATGAACTAAATTACAAAACACTTTCCACACAAATAAAATCAAACCTAATCAATTGGAAAAAATATTAAGTGCTCATGGGTAGGCAGAGCGAACATAATAAAAATGACAATTCTACCCAAACTAATCTACTTATTTAGTGCCATACCAATCAAACTCCCAAGAAATTATTTCCCAGATCTAGAAAAAATAGTAGCAAAGTTCATTTGGAAGAACAAAAGGACAAGGATGTCAAGGGGATTAATGAAAAAAAGGCAGATAAAGGTGGCCTTGCTCTACCAGATCTAAAACTATATGATAAAGCAGCGGTCATCAAATGTCCCGTCCACCGGGACTTTAGTAATTCGTGGGGGCGAGGAGGACCCGACCTGAAGGGAGAGAATAGGCGAGAGAGAGGAAGGAGACTACATGGCAGATGGAATAGTCTCGTTTATTGAAACAAAAGAGCTAGGGTTAAATAGGCCAATGCCGTTAGGGATGAGGAGTTGCAGGAATGTGGAGGTGGTCAGGCTGCCCCGATTGCAGATGGGGTTTAGGTAATTAGCGGAGAATGCAAGGACACGGGGGTTGGGCAGCAGGGAGTGGAAGGATATGGGGGTCGAGTAATAGGGAGTGGCAGGCACGGATATGGTCCAGCAGTCTCAAGGTGCAGTTAATCACTCAATCTTAAAGTTTATGCATAGGCCTGTGTTTTCTCATTCTCGGGCCCTGACATCTCCCCCTACTGTATATTATAAGAGGCAGAACAACAGGGTCGGTGGAAGGTCTGTCTTAGGCTATATGGCTTGTGTTTCCTGAACACGGTGCCTTAAAGATTGGCAGGGCCCCTGTCTTAGGCTATGGGAGTTGCCTCCGAGAATCCTTTGGGAGTGGACCCACACTAATCCCGTCATTGGGTTACCAGGCAGCATGTGGCATGGCCCCTGTCTTAGGCTATGTGGGTTGCCTCCAAACCCTCCAGACCTCGGGCTCCCACTAATCCCGTCATTGGGTGATCCCTGCAGCCATTGGCATGATTATCCGTGTCAGGGCCATACTAATCCCATCATTGACCAATCCACAGCTTATGGCCCTTTTAACAACACCTCTTATACCAGGGAGTCTGAAGCTCTTGATCTAACCGAGTAAAATCAAGGGGCTCGAGTGTAACAGCAGGCAATTGTTCCATGGAGTCAGATGTCTGAAGTCGTTGATAGAAGACCTGAGCATTCTTCTGGAAGGCAGAATCTATTTGGGATTTAACAAAAGTTGTTAATTTACGAAAAGCCCAAGGGCCAAAGGAGATAAGGAGTAGGATACCTATGAGGGGGCCAAGGAGGGTGGGGAGTAGGGTGGTAAGCCAAGGCGAGGTTGAAAACCAATTTTGGTACCAGGATTCCTGCTGTTCTCGTTCCTTTTTGCGTTTTTCCAAGCTATCTTTGACCTTTTGGATGCTATTTTCGACGAGGCCTAGTTTATTAACAAAGAAACAGCATTCTTCTCTCAGGGCAGCACAAAGACCGCCCTGCTGTAGGAATAGTAAATCAAGGCCTCTCCTGTTTTGCAGTACTACTTCCGCAAGGGAGGCTACTGTATCCTTGAGGTTTTCAAGAGCTGACTGGAGTTCTTTTAAGTCCTTATCAATAGCAGCACTTAGCTGTGCATATTGATGGTTGGAGGTAACAAGGGAGGAAATGCCTGTTCCAGCACCTGTCAGGCCAAGGCCGATAACTACAGCGAGTGTAATGGCTGTCAGTGGTTCCCTTTTTGCTCTAGGGAGGGTATCTGTTCCTCCTTTTCCCAGGATTAGGAGGTCAGTGGAATCTCGGACAGTAAGGTGTGGGAAGAGTGAGACAAGGACACAGTAGTCTCTGTGTGCCAGAAAGGAGGCGGAAACTATGAAGGTGGTGAGTCCTGAAGAGCAAGCAAGATAGGAATTGTCGGGGGCTGCTATATAGGTATGGGTGGTATTGACAACTATAGTCTGATTGCAAGTGGTCAAAAGCTGAGTGGGGGGAAGCATAGAGGGCCCGAGGAGGCAGAGTCCAACACCTATGATCTTACTGAGCGTGAGGCCCTGGTGTTCATTGGTGCCCCACCGGAGGAACTGAATGTCATTTGTAGGTACTGGGCTACCGAAACGGGCCAGGCCTTCATAAAAAGGCGGTGTGGCAGTATAACAGATCCAACACTCTCCCTCCTGCGTATAATTAGCATCATGGAGGGCCTGGGCAGAGGTGTTTACTAGGGAGAGGAGTACAGAAGCAGAAGAAGGGGGGCCCTCAGGGATGGTCGGCTGAAATGGGCGTGATGGGGCATAAGGGCGGGGGTAGGAGTGGGGTCGGGCTTCTGTCAGTGGTCTGTATTTCTGCCCTGACCAAGATGCAGTTCTGGGTTTGGTCCTACCGCTACTGGGGAGGTTAAGGCTGGGGGTGTCTTGGCACGCTTGATGGTAAAGAGAAGGCCGTCGTCCTTCCTTTCCTTATATAGACGAAGACCCCATGTAGCACCCCGGTCCCAGGAAGCATAACGCTTTCCTGGATTGGTAAATTGGATTTTCAAAGGGTGGCACCATCCATAGCATTCTGGTATATTTGTCCAGCCATTGCTCCCAGGGGTGTGATGTGGGTAATTAGCAGTAACTGTGATGTAATCCCAGGAGGAGGAGGGACTCCAATAAGTATCTCCCGTGGTCTCACATCCCCAACTACGGCAATAAAAGTCACTTGGGCCTCCGCATCTATGGGTTAAGGAGCGATCTCTATGAGTGCCGGGGCAAACATAAAAGGGGATTGTTCTTAACTTGCTCCTTCTGTCGTGGGATCCACAGCCTCCGGCTACACTCCCAAGGCCCACAAGATCGGGAGGAGACCAGGGTTGTCTATTGGGGGCTTGTTGTTGATTATGGTAGTCTTCTAGATCCCAATTTGGTGGGGCCCCTAATGCTAGTCTGCAAAGGTCAGGGTGCAGGGTCGGCCACCAGTCGCCTGTTGAGAGTTGGGAGGTGCTATAGACAACATCTCCCCAGCTGTTACTTACGGACCAGGTAACATTGAGGATCGTGTATTGGGAGGTTGCGTGGGTGGCACGAGAAAGTAGCAGGACACAGAAAACAATCTTCTCCATGTTGTTGACTGTAAGAAAGCATAAAGGAAGCATTTCTCAGGGAGGATCCCTGGGTGGGTTATAAAGTTTAACCAGTCTTTCAGGGAGCCATCTAGCGTTTTGTTCCTGTGAGTCATAGACACAGGCATGACCTTTTCCCCATATGAGCACTGGGTCGGGCCCGTGCCATTTGCTGGAGGCAGGGTCTCTCCACATGGCCTGTGCATATGTGCTAGCCGTGGTTGTGTGCCAAAGGCGGTCAGCAGCACTTCTGCCTTCTTTATCATAAGTAAGAAAGTTCAGAACGAACAGAGCATGATTTAAGAGGTTTTTGGCATTGCCCGATCGAGGGTACAGTGCCTCTCCCCCAGACTGAAGTTTAAAGAGCATATTTTTCAGGGTCTGATGAGCTCTTTCGACTATGCCTTGGCCTTGGGGATTGTAGGGGATACCAGTAACATGTTTGATCTCCATTTGGGCACAAAATTGCTTGAAGGAGGAGCTAGTATAGCCTACACCGTTGTCAGTTTTAAGAATCCTAGGTTTGGGCAAAATAGCCAGAGAACTAAGAACATGACACACAACATTTTTGGTGGCTTCCCCAGTGTGTAGGGAAGCGAAAATGAAACCGCTAAAGGTATCAATGGAGACATGGATATATTTCAGTTTGCCAAATGGGGGGTGATGAGTAACATCCATTTGCCAGAGTTCCCCAGGGACAAGGCCACGGGGGTTAACTCCCAGATGGGGCTCGGGTAGGAGAGTTAAGCAGTTTTTGCATTGGCGAACAATATGACGTGCCTGTTCGCGTGTGATGGAGTACTTAAGCCTAAGTGTGTGAGCATTAAGGTGATGCGTGGCATGAGCACGCTGTGCAGCAGCAAGTGGGGTGGTCGAGAGGGCAGCGGCCACAATACGGGTTGATTGATCTACTGCATCGTTTCCCTCAGCTAGGGGTCCGGGGAGGTCAGAGTGGGCACGGATGTGTCCAATAAAAAAGGGCTTAGTACGGGCAAGGATGAGAGACTGGAGGGTGGAGAACAGGGGGGAGGCGTTAGTGGTGGGACGGATGTAAGGGACAGTTTCTAGCAGGGGGACGGAATGAGCAACATAGGAGCTATCAGTGTACAGATTGAACGGTTCGGGGAGGCATTCAAACACTCTAATGATGGCAGAAAGTTCTACAAGCTGGGCGGACGAATATTGAGTGTGGAAGCGTGAAATTTGGCCATCAATGCTAAGGGCAGCTATGCCAGAGCTTGACCCATCTGTGAAAACTAAGCGAGCCCCTGGGATAGGGGAAGTCTTTGTGCACTTCGGGAAAACCAACGGGGTCCTATGTAAAAATTGGATGAGCCTATCAGCAGGGAAATGATTATCGAGAGTGCCTGAAAAGGAGATAGTGGAGATAGCCCAGTCATCGTCATTCTGCAGAAGCCACTGGGCCTGAGTGGAGGTGTAAGGGATGCTGATATGATCTGGGTCTTTTCCAAAGAGTTTAAGGGAGGCTTCGCGGCTCAGATGGAGGAGGTCGGCTACCAAGTGGGGATATGTGGGCAAAACTTTAAGTGGGGATGCAGGCAGATGGACCCAGAACAGAGGTTTCCCCTGCCATAGTAACCCAGTGGGAGCAAATGGGGTGGGAAATAAAAGGAGCCATAAAGGTTTAATGGGGTCATAATATCCGATGTTTTGTTGACGAATCGCTCTCTCAACCGTGTCCAGGGCCTGCCTTGCCTCGGCAGAGAGGGTGCGAGAGGAGGAGGGGTCAGGGTCGCCTCGCAGAATGTCAAAAAGGGGTTTTAATTCTCCCGTGGTGAGTTTCAAATAGGGCCTTAACCAATTTATATCACCTAGGAGTTTCTGGAAGTCATTAAGGGTGGCCAGATGGCAAGTCCGAATCTGAACCTTTTGAGAGACAACCTTGTTAGAAAACAGTTCAAAGCCCAAAAATAATTGAGGGGGGTGGGTCTGGATTTTCTCTGGGGAGATGAGAAGGCCACGGTTTTGAAGGGCCGAAACAAGGGACTGGGCGACCTGAGAAAGGGCTACCTCGTCAGGCCCCGCGAGGAGGATATCGTCCATGTAGTGGACAATATATAGAGCAGGATAGTGCAGCCGGAAAGGGTCAATAGTCTGGGCTACATATCTTTGGCATAAGGTAGGGCTGTTGGTCATTCCTTGGGGGAGGACTTTCCACTGGAAGCGGGGAGAGGGGCCTATACAGTTGGTAATGGGGAGACTGAAGGCGAAGCGCTTGCAGTCATCAGGATGTAGAGGGATGGAAAAAAAGCAATCTTTTAAATCAATGATAATCTTAAAAAACCCATTCGGGATGGCCACAGGAGATGGCAGGCCGGGCTGAAGCGCCCCCATAGGCACCATGGTTTTGTTGACAGCTCTTAGGTCATGTAATAGGCGCCATTTGCCAGACCGTTTTTGGATAACAAATATGGGCGTGTTCCATGGGGATGTGGAGTGTTCTATGTGACCGGCGGCTAGCTGTTCCTGCACTAACTCGAATGCCGCTCTCAGTTTCTT
>JAJPUD010010302.1:0-63848 GCA_023553655.1 Myrmecobius fasciatus | reverse complement strand
GAGAGAGAGAGAGAGAGAGAGAGAGAGAGAGAGAGAGAGAGAGAGAGATCATGGTCCGCTTCCATGGATAGAGGGACCCAGCTGATGAAATCACAGCTCACTGATGTACTGAGTCAGAACTATAGCCTTATCAATCAATTAGTAGACATTTATTAAGTACCTATTGTGTACCTGGTACTGGTGCTGAGCCTTTAGGCTTTATCAATTAGTAACATTTATTAAGTCCCTATTGTGTGCCAAGTACTGGCTTTATCAAACAGTAAACGTATATTAAGTATCTATTGTGTGCCAGGCATTGATGCTAAGCCTTATGACTTTATCAATCAATAAGCATTTATTAAGTACCTATTGTGTGTCAAGCACTGGTGCTAAGCCTTATGGTTTTATCAATCAGTAAACTTGTTTATCAAGTACCTATTGTTTGCTAGGCTCTATGCTAAGCATTGAGAATACAAAAAAGGGGCAAGAGACATCCCTGTCTTCCATTTAATGAAAAAGATAGCATGTCAAGTATATCTCATTCTTATTCTCTGGAAATTGCTATTCAGATTGTAGTAACTGCGAATGATCAGAAATAGTCATGAACAAGAACAGCCCATTCCCCAGCCATCTGGGTAAGGAGTTTACTGTCTGTTGACAATGTGTCTTGTTAACATTCCTGGAAAGGGATACATACTAAGGAAACATTCTCTCAGAAACCGATAGTTTCTAGTCTATCGGCTTTAGGAAGCAAGGGAAAATGAACAGCTCAGAGGAACTCTTGAGAATTAACTTCTCTGACTTAAAAGAGAGACCCAAGAGAAGACATCAGTCAAATTTGTTGTTTTTCAGTCGTGTCTGATTCTTCACAACTCTGTTTGGGGTTTTCTTGGCAGAGATACTAGAGTGGTTTGCCATTTCCTTCTCCAGCTCATTTTACAGATGAGTTAACTGAGGCACATAGGGTTAAAGTGCCTTACCTAAAATCACCCAGCTAGGAAGGGTTTCAGGCTGGATTTGAACTCATGAAGATGAGTCTTCTGACTCCAGGCCCTGTACTCTGTACAGGATATCTATAGGATGTCCCTTAGATGTCCTACATCAGGATCCCAGTCAGTGTGGAGGCACTATCTTTGAAGAGGAGTGGGATAGGACTCAATTAAATTCAGTAAACATTAAGCATCTTTGTACAAGGCCCTGGGTGTGCACAGTCCTCTTCCAAAGACTTCCTGTTTCATTGGGGGAAGGAAAGAATATAAGTCACTTGGATATAAATGCATTTAATGCAAAGGAGAGATAGGACCTGAGATCACCTGCAGGCTGGGGGTCAGGGTGCAGGGAGCCAGAGAAGGCTTTGGGAGCAAGATGGCACCTGAATGAGGCCTTGAAGAAAGGGCCATATATTTCAAAGCAAGAGCCAACAAATGCATTCCTGTAGGAGGGATGCAAAAGCCCAGGCATGGCACAGGGCAGGAGGAGAATAGTGGGAAAGAGCAGTTCAGTTTGGCTGAAATAAAAATATAGAAGAGAGAACAATGAATTATGGCTGAGCCAGTAGGTTGGCTCTATATGGCGAGGGCTTTGAATGCCAGAGTTATAACAAAAAGCAGCATGTGAAGAAAGAGAAATTTGAGGCTCAATAAAAGGTAAAAGTGGGGGATGTAGGTTATATGTGTCTGTCCTCAGTTATTATTCCTGGAGAGGGCCCAGGGTTTGGTGAATGCTACTTTTCCATAGAGGCTTTAAGTAGCCACTCTGTGGCGACTCCATCTTGTCATATTAGCAGAAGGTTAAGCACAACGTGAGGACTTTTTGAATTAAAGTAACTCATGAAGGCTATTAGGGTGCTGAAGGATTGCATTTTGTATCAGTGGAGGGAGGTGTTAGGTCTCTGAAGTACCCAAGTCTATGTGTGTATGTGTATAAAACACATTAACATATTAGGATCCACTGCCAACCACCTTTTTAAAATCTTTTTATTTTCAATAGAATTTTATTTTTCCAAATACAAGATCGTTTTCTTCATTCATTTCTATTGGACTCTGTGTTCCACGTTTCTCTCTCTCCCTCCCTTCCTTCCTTCCTTCCCAAGGCAGCAAATGATTTCGTATTGGTTAAGTATGTGCAATTCTTTTAATAATATTTCCATGTTTGTCAGGTGCGAGAAAAATCAGACCAAAAGAGGAAAAAATCATGACAAAGAAAAAACAAACAAAAAACAAAACAAAAAGTGAAATTAGTATGCTTTGATCCATGTTCGGTCTCCTAGTTCTCTCTCTGGATGTAGACGGCGTTTTCCACCCCAAGTCTATTGGAATTGCCTTAAATCACCACATTAGACAATCATCTTTTTCAGAGATGAGGGGGAGGTGTTGCTGCTAGAAAATTATGTTAGACATTAGGCCCGTTTCAGATCCCCTACATCTAGGCTATTGGGTTTGTAATGGGGGCCACTTTCAGGATCAACAGATTTTAAAGCAAGATCATCCAGCTCAAGACTCATTTTCTAGCTGGGGAAGAGATTTGAGAAGCTCATGGACTTCCTAGAATCCCACAGGAAGGAGGTCAAACCTAGATCCATTGATCCTGAATTCAGTGATCTTTCCACAAATCCAGTCTCCTCTGCAGCCACATGAGCATAGGTTTTCTTCAAGAAATCATTCCCTGGATGAATTTTCCCTTCCTTGCTTTAGACTGTGTCAGGAAACAAATGTGTGCTGTGTGGAGAGAGCCCATTGTCCTGTGCCTCTCTTGACAGGAGTCTCTGGCCCCGAAGCTCCCAGAGTGATCCACACAGGTACTGCTTCCTCTGTACCTCTGCCACATCCTGACACATGGAACTCCCCTGGAGTTAGAAAAGGGGCAGGACCCTGGCAGCTGGGCTGATGGACTTGTGCCCCTGTTAAAGGGCTCTGCCAGACACCAAGACCTCCCCTGTCTTGTGGGGTTGAGCGTGGACTCCTCTCACCCCAGACTCCAGAGAAAATTATGGTGGCCGAGATCCCAGGCCTGTGGCCCACATATTACCTAGCGTTCCTGGCCGAGCCACTCCCCTGTGTACAACTGCATTGCCGCAAACCTCCAAAGTGAGCCAGGTCCTCATCCAGACAGCCTTTCTGCCCAAAGAACCAGATGTTAGTGGAGCAGGATGCACTTCTGAGTGGCTCACCCTTAGCACAGGCCAGACAAGCACAGCAGCCGGCTTCAGCTAATAACACAAAAACCAATTTTCTCTCTGTATGATCTTATCAGTTTGGGAGAATAGCCCACCTGGGTCCTAAGGGAGACCTATGGTTCCCCAAACTAATGAAGGACTAATAGCTAGTGTATACATAGCTTTTTCTGGCTGCATCTTCATCCGTGTGGGAGAAACCCCTGTTCTTTCTTTCGAAAGCGTATTTCAGACCAAACAGTACGCTCCTAAACCACAAAGGCCGGGAGAAAAACCACCTTTGGCAGTCTGGAGCTGCTCCCCAGCTTCCAAGATGCCTAATGCTAACACCCAGACATTGCCCAATCGTGGAGTGAGATGTGGAGCAAGGACCATTTCTGCCAGCTAAGCTGAGCTCGTTGGCAACAGGACGAAGTGGTACACGGCTAAGAAAGCAACGATGGAAAAGAAGCACCGAGCTAGAGACGCAAAGCCAGGCAATTTTTGCTCTAATGTGGCGAGTGGTGATGAGTCATTTAGAGGCCGTGAGAAAGGAGAGCATCCTTCCTTTCCATTTCCTTGGGAGGGCAGGACAGTTACTGTAGGGAGGACTCCTCCCAGCCTCTATGGAATTCTGTCCCAGCAGACCCCTAGAATGAGCCCAGAGGAGTCACCTTCTGTTTGGTGAGGAAGCAGTGGGCTGGGTTTTCATAGACCCATTAAACAGCCCAATGCTGTTATCTTATAAGAAGGAAGTGGGGCTCCGAAAGGAAGGAGACGGGTCCAGTATCACCCAGATCTCATTTCCTATTTCCACACCCCCAGAACTTCCCTTTTCTCCATGGGGCTCACCAGGCACCCATCATAGCGCAGCTGTAGTTCCACTGTCATCATTATCATCATCATTGGGCAATAGCTCATTCTTTGAAATGCATCGGCTGCTTCTGAGAAATGCATTCTCTTCATAAATAAGATTAGCTTTAATTGGAATAATTACTCTGTGTGAACGTGCTGGGCTCCATCCATTTTTGTATCATCAACAGAATGAGGCTGGAAGCAAGGAAGCGTTATCTATTCCACCAGCTTTTGTGCAGGAGAGGCTGGATGCTATAATAGAATCCTGGGCTTGGAGTTGGAAGGATCTCGGCCCTCATCTTGACTGTGTGATGGCAGAAAAGTTCCTTTGCTTCCGCGGGAGCAGTGCCTGTCCTGCCAGCCTCGCAGACCTATGCACTTTCTGTGGCACAATGTGCCATATATACATGGCTGCCCTTCTAATTATTGGGGATATTAAATCAGAGAGGAAATGAAGACACTTCGTCAGTCATAGCTGCCATAGTGAGTCAGTGAAACCAGAAAAAGCACTGCAGGGTGCCAGATCCTTGTCTGTGACTTCCTTCTGTATGATCTTGTATGTCTCTACAGAAAGGTTTCCTTCTGGGTAAATCCTTCCCGAAAGGGCTAGCCTGGTCACTCATAATTAAAGACATTAAAAGGCTGAGTTGTAAAGTTTCACTGATAAATGAGAGGCAAGGGGTTGCACTCCATCAGTGTTTGCCAGATACTAGCTCAAGGCAGATTTTTACTGATGTGCAAAATCTTTATTACCAAAAGTCATAACAACTTGACAACTTAAAATCTGATCTCACTTCAAATCCTGGCCTTCCCATCCCCTATCTTTCTTTTCCCTAAGTCCCTGTTCTTTGAGCCAAAGAAAGTCAAGGAGCTGAGGCTGTGAAGGCTAGAATAAGCCGAGGAAGGGAAACGTATTTTCCTCCTCTGCAGTGTAGCCTGAGTGGGGAAATACTGGATCACACAATCTCCAATCCCCTTCCAAAGTTCAAACATTCTAGAGCTTTTTTTTTTTTCCTCCTGTTAGTCATATCTGACTTTTTATCACCCACTTTGGGGTTTTCTTGGCAGAGATACTGGAGGGGTCTGCCATTCCCTTCTTCAGCTCATTTTACACATGAGGAAACTGAGGCAAACACTGTGAAGTGACTTGGCCAGGACCACCCAGCTTAGCGTCCACGGTCAGATTTGAAGTCTGGTTTTCCTGATTCAAGGGCCGGCACTCTATCATTGCACCACCATGCTACCTGGCAAATCATGCAAGTTGCTGCTCACTAGGAAGGATGCTGTCAAATTCAGATGACAAATACTAGAGAAAGGTAGATTCCACAACTTTATTTCAGGGCCTTGCTGCCAGGGTTTCAGTAGATAGATGAGTTCTTAATCTGGTTTTCTTCTCTGGGTCTCCCAGACTTTCAGCCAACCTGCTTTGTCACTCCTTGGAAAGGCCACCGTTTCAGGCTTTCCTTCAAGGTCTCCACAGTAGGTGATGAAGAAAGCTCTTCAGGCTGAGAAAGCCGCGTGTTAGGTCCCTGTGGAGATGATGTTTGTGCCATCGGAGCTCGCTTCCCCTTGAGATGCCCACTAGTTGGTGCCAGCTCCATATAATGGGCAGGATTCCCCATGGAGGGCCTGGGCCCCTTCCCAGGACTTGGTGCTAGGAGGTACCGAGCTGGACACTGTCTGCCCTCCGCAAATTCAGAGTCTAATAGGGAAATGGGTTTTTGTCAGAGTTGGCGTTGCCATTTTCCTCTTCTCACCTGTCCTTCTGGGGTAGCAGAGACTTGAATCATAACAGGAGGGAAGCCATGGTTTTGTAACCACACCTGGCTCTGTTCTCTCTTGTGCACGAAGGTCTGAAGACTCCCAGCGGCTGCGAGCTGGTGGTGGGAGGAGAGCCCCAGTGCTGGGCAGAGGGCCGCTGCCTCCTCTTCGACGACTCCTTTCTGCACACCGCGTTCCACGAAGGCAAGTATTTTCCCGCCGGCAAACTCCATCCCCATGGAGATTAACCGCACATAGGGCCAGCAGACGGGGAAGGACGGGTGCCTCCAAACAACCGGGGCTCAGAAACAGTGGATTCAATTTTACCTTTCCCTGATCCAACTCTAAAAGTCTAGTGAGCATATGGCTCTCAGAAGTCTTTCTGCTTCCACTCTAGACTTTCTAGGGCTCTATGCCTCCCACCAAGGCTTGGGTTCAGCTTCTTCTGGGAAACAGGAAGTGATGAAAGAGCATTTTCTTCTTAGGGAGGGTGTTCTGTGTTCACATTTAGGTGTGATTTTCTTCATGTATAAACAGAGATACAAATATATTCATAAATATGTCATATACATACACACATCTAGAGTATCTCTCTCTCCTTCCATCTTTCCCTCCCTTTCCCTTCCATCTCTCCCTCCCTCTCTGCCATCCCTCTCCCTCCATCCCTCCTTCTCCCTCCCACCCTACCTTCCTCTCTTCTTTTATCCCCCTCCTTCCTCCTTTCTCCCTCTTTCCCTCCCTCCCTTTCTTCCTTCCCCTTCCCTCCCTCTCCCTCCCTTTCTTCCTTGCTCCTTCCTTCCCCTTTTTCCTCCCTTGTTTCTTTTCCCCCCATCTCTTCCCTCTCCCCTATCTTCTGGTCTATAAACAGACCTGGGTTTGAAGTCTTTCCATGTCCTCACTTTATTTGCAATATGTCTTCAGAGTTAGTATTTATAATAAAAGCATTTCAGCAGTGTTGAGAGACAAGGCTAACCCATCTGCCTGGAGGCAAGCCATGTAATGGCACCATCCGGATGGAGGAAGGGGACTCGCCCCGAAGGGGGAATGGGACTCGCCCCGTGCTATCTGCTGTGTTCCGTGCTCCTCTCATATCCTGTTTTCTCCTCAGGTTCAGCAGAAGAAGGGCCACGAGTGGTTTTCATGGTCGATCTGTGGCACCCGAACGTGGCAGCAGCCGAGCGCCAGGCCCTTGATTTTATTTTTGCTCCAGGACGATGAGTGCATCTCCGTGCCGGCGTTGGTGAGAGGGACGGAGGCCTAGCCTGGGGAGGCTCCGGCACAGCGTGCCCCTGGCTGAGGAGGCATTGCCACGGACCCTAACCTGCCTCAGTAGAAAGCTTTCCTTTGGGATCAATGCCATGCTGGATTTCTCCCTAGTTTCGTTATTGTAAATGGAAGTTTCCAGCTTGTATTTCCTTAGATTTGTTGGGTTTTCCCCAGTCATCCGCTTCCAGGCTTTCTTTTGGGCACAGCCGTGCGCCATTTTCCCTCCGTGGCTCTAGTGCAATCCCCCCGTTGTGTTCCGTGGCTCCTGTGTTTCGCAGTGTTAGGATTCACAGCAACCACCAGGTTGTTTGTTGAATGTCACGTGAAAATTCTTGTGGTCACCTTAAAAACAAAAACAGAAAGAGGTGAGAACTCGGAGCAGCCACAGGGCTGCCGGGCTCGGCTCTGGCACGACCGCAGCGGCCCCTCTGCCTGCCCGGGGCCAGAGAGACGCAGCCTCCCGCCCCAGCCCCCTCTGGCCGTCTTCCCAGGGTTCCGAGGCTGCTGAGCACGGCGGGTCAGCAGCTTCAGGACCTGCAGAAGCGGCGCCCCTCTGCACCCCTCCTAGGCGGTCTGGCTGCTGATGGCAAAGGGCATTTAGAGCGGTGGCGGCCCTTGAGACTTTTTAGACCTCCCTTTCCCACAGAGCTCAAGCTGGTGCCCGCGGGCCCACTCCTGGCTTCCCGAGGCCCAGGCCCAAAGGGCGGGATTCTCTTACCTCACTGCCTCCAGAAGCCCCACTGCCAAATCGGGCACCAAGTATTCCCGAGCGAGTTCTTTCCAGCCGCCTGGTGATAGGGGTGAGCTGAAAGGAGTCGCTGGGTCACGGAAATCCCAGGGAAGCCTTTCTGTAGCGAAACTGGAATCTGACACTGGCCAAAGTCTCGTTCCGCTTTGGGGTTCTGTCGCCTCCGATTCTCGTCCCTTGTGCGTCGTGTAAATGTTTGCTCTCTGGACGTGGCGTGGCCTCCGTGAACGGTCCAGACCCAGGCCGGACTGCTCAGAGTTGTCACTGCCAAATGATGCAGACTGACCCCCAAAGCCTCTCCCAGAAGCTCCAGCCTTCTCTGAAGGAAGGTCGGTCTTGCATCTGGATGAAAGGACCCGAGGCTGGTCTGGCAGGGACAGGCTCAGTGGCGAGGAAGCCATGGTCACCAGCCGCACTAAATGCCTTTATTAAATAAAGAGCGCGTCCTAGTCAGGATAGAGGGGGAAGGAGCTGTGGTCCGGTACAGAATAAGTGAGGCGCCAGGGTCCGGACACCAATGGGAACATTCTGGGTGGAAAGCTGCTGGGAAGAACACACAGAGCAGAGCAGAGACTCTTCAAGGCCCTTGCATTAGTCCCTAGCCAACGTGGAAAGAGCGTTTCTCTAGAAGAAAAATGTCTATGCTCTTTTTCAATAATTCGATGGTGGGAAAAGGCAGAAATTTCAAATACACCTTAAGTATTTTTACACCTAAGAACAACTGAGGTGCATGATTTCTACACATATTGAATACTCTGACACGAGTTGACAAAGCCAACAGTATTTATAGGTACCCAATGACCTGAAGTCATGTGAAGTGGATATGGAACAAGAGATTAATAAAGGACTTTGCTGGAAATTAGAATGAAGTGGTTTTGTTGGAAAGGATTCTAGCTTAACCAGGCAGTCTCTGGACTCAGTGTGCTTTTGGGAAGGGAGAGATAAGCCATTAAAACTGTTGTTTTTGAATAAAGAGCACAACCTGATTTAAGAGATGCAGGGAAAAGCCCATCAGATGATGAAGCATTTCAGAACCCCTAATGGTGGCCAGTGGTTTAATCCGTTATAGGGAGGCTCGGCTAGCGGGGCAGGGATGGAGACGAAAGCTTTCAGATGAGACTGAGCCCACTGGCAGAGGCAGGGAGCTTCCCTGCTGCCCCTTTCTCTAAGGCACTGCCTTATATAGGGGGGCCAGAAGAGGGAAAGTAGCATCAAACATCAGCAACATTCTGGTTTTTTACTCTGGGTTTTTTGTTCTTTAAATAAAATAAAAATAAAAGGTAGCGAAAGGTCTGCAGAAGACCAGGACTTGTGTTTGCCAGAAGACACTTCACAAGCAATTTGGATTTGCTGTGAATTAATTTACCGGCAGCATACAGAAGAGGAATAAGAACACCAGCCTCAAGGCTGTGAAATCTCTCACCGTTCAAATATGTGCGATCCCAACAAGGCAATTGCTAAAGTCATTTTCACGTTGCTGCTAGGTGTGCAAGGGGGTAAGCAGGGAGCAAATGGAGCAGCCCAGCCTAGATAAAGCCGCCCTGGCGGTGTGGCCTCCACCCCGGCCGGCACCGGGTCAAAGCCGGAAGGGACCTCAAATTTGGCCGGCCTCGGAGCCAGCCCGTTCCGGCCGAGGCACTCGGCCAAGGTCTCACAGCGAGTCCTAAGCAGCAGATGCGGGGCTGAAGCTTTGGGATTCAAGGGCAGTTTCAAGTACAGGCTAGAAATCTCTGCTCACATAGTCACCCAAGGTTGCCCAAAGCTCATCCTTTTGAGAATAAAATGGATTATCTCCCCAGAGAACTGGTGGCCATGAACACTTGCTCCCAGGTGGGTGTAGAAACTGGGTACAGGACGATGGCTGGCTATAAATTCCCTTCTCTGACAGATGGCAATGGGAGTAGTGGAGCAGATCGGAGCATTGTTGGCAGAAGGATCTGACAAAAGGATTATTTACTGAATGCTCCATTACCAAGTACACCCAGCCACTGATCCTAATCTATTACCCACCCCTGCCATAGGGTGCTTCTCTGGATACTTGGATAATCCCCACATCTAGCATCGCTCGGGTCCCGACACAGTGCGGCCCAGGGCTGCGATGGTCTGTCCCTTTGGGGTACAGAGCACAATCCCCACTAAAGCAGGGCAGGCCGGGTGGTTGATGGGAGCTGTGCCTCGTGCCGCAAACCACAGAAGTCTCTGCCTTTCCTTCTCTTGTGCCCCTCACTATTCCTACGGCCAGGGCCTCCTCCCCTCCCAACTTCTGTCCCAGTAACTCGACGGGTGTCCATCCTATGTTACAAGGCAGCCTTCTCCGATTTTGAATGGACTTAAGTCTTTAGTTCCCAGAGCAAGGCTGTCAAAGCCCCAAAGCTGCTCATGGGCAAAGATTTGATACAATGAACCCTGCCATGACTTGAAACCTTCATTTTAGAAGCTAGAAGGCCATAGATCAGGGCTCTCTACTGCCACTGACACCCAGATTCTGACTGTGTTGGGAGGTGGATGGAGGGGGCAGAGGGCACAAAGAGACAGATTTACAGTGCCTGAGGAAAAACCTAACAAAACTGTCCCAAAGTTGCATGGGCTGCTCAGGGAGCTCATGAGCTTCCCCCTCCACGAAGGTCTCCAAGCAGAGGCTGGAAACCTCCCCCTCTGCTGTCCCAGGAGGTATTCTCAATCACCTCTGACATTCTGTGAAGTCCGTCTCTTAGCAAACAAGTCAGGCAGCTGTGGTCTCATCACTGGCCTTATTTCCCTTAAATCTGATGAGTAAGATTTGGTTTGGGGGCAAGTGTGCAAGGCACATCCACTGGCTCTCTTGTGAGATGTTTCTCAGGCATCAAAGCCTTTTGCATATAAAGTTTCTATGGGAACAGCACCCTCACCAAGAGGGGCTCGCCAGACCAGAGAGGGATGGGCTGCCTTCCCTCGAGTCAGGAACCCACCAGCCCACCAAGTCATGGTCTCCGTCAACGGGCCCTGCTTTGGTCTTCAAACAGCACGAAGGACAGAGCTGAAACGAGGGGCCCAGCTCCAAAAATTGCTTAGATAAGAAATGTTCCTCCCCCCCCCACAAGCACCCCAAGTTCAAGTTCTGGCTCTAATACTTATTAGCTCTATCACCACAGGCAAGTAAGGTATTTCGCTTTTCCGGACCCGTTTTCCCATCTGTCAAATGGTGACAGTACCAGAATCAGCCACCTCATGGGGCTGTGGTGAGAGGGGGTAGCCCAGATCCCTCCCTGAGCTGAGAGGGCTCAGTCACAGGAAGCTGGGGGACAGGACGGTGAGAGGAGTCTTAAGCCAGGACTCTATTTACGAGGAACAAGTTCTTAGAGTAAGACAGTTCATACAACGATGGACCGAGTCTCCACAAAACACGTTTACTGACACAGGTCGATTCACGTACTTTGTGAATCAGAGTGTTAGGGATACAGGACCATTTTAAACTGCCCGCTAAGAGGTGTACAAACTTGTTGGCAGGTAAGACGCATCGCCTCACATCCTCCGAGTCAGGGATCAGTTTATGCTCCCCTATTTAAGGCTCAGTTCACAAAGAGGACTTCCAACGACTGCTGGAAGAGACCGAGCCGCGGCTTCGGTGGCTATTCTGTTTCTCTGGCGAGGCACCCGACACTGGTGCTCTAACATGTCCCCTTTAGACCTTCCCAGCCCCTTCACAAAGGCAAGGCTCCACGCTCAACACTGCTGTCTTGTGCCCCGTATTTGGGGCTTTGGGGTGACGAGGGGGGAAGCGGAAGGGGAGCTTTCAGAAGCTGTTTATACGTAACACAGACACCCAAGAAACCCAGCAGTGCGGCCGACTTCATGGTCCCGGCTCATGACTGCTTTCTACCGGAAGCAGCTCGAGCGCCCACTTTACTCTTTGGCGGCGGCTCCACGTGGCTAATGGTTGTTTCCAAAAACCAAATCTGTGCCTCCTAAGACAAGAGTCTGCCCCCGAGGAGCCTCGAAGGATCGTGCTGTAGGTTCAGAACACTATTCCCTGGAGAGGCCCCCAAAATACCCTAAGCAATCACAACTTGCCTGGAGGAAGTGTGCAGCCCCCCAAGGGGCAATGCATGTTGGCCTGACAGGGGAGATGAAGCTATCGCCCGATAGCAGGGCACACAAAGGGGGCCACCTTACACCCGTCACAATCATCAGAACGAGGCAGGGAACGGTGGCAGCAAATGGCCAATGGTGCCGTCCTGCCTGGTGGGCAGACGGCCTCCTCCTGTGACTGCTGACTGACCCCATCCTGACAAATACAGGGAAGAGACCCTCTGGTCTCAAAGGGACCATAACACCCCCAGCACGCACAAAGGCTGGGCCTTCTCCCCCAGACCCCACAAACCGGCGTACGTCCTCAGGGCAGGAGGCTGGCTCCGGAGGGGATGGCCGGAGCGCGGCCTCTCGGCCCCCGCAGGCCATCCGGCTCAGAGTAAGTTCACCCCGTGCTTCAGCAGCTTCTGCCTGGCCTTGCCCGGGAGGGAGAAGGCGCCGTCCTGGGGGCTGGGGAAGCCGGAGCTCCGGGCAGGGGAGGCCAGCTGCTGGAAGTAGGTTTCCTGGACAGGGCTGCAACAGGCGTACACTGCCGTGGAGGCGTTTCTGGCGGAGAGACAGAGAGGAGGGGCAGTCACGGCGTGTCCCTGCAGCGGACTGGGAACCCCCACCCACAAAAGAGTCCGAGTGATGTCACCGTTACCGAGAGCGAGCTTTGGGGCTGTGGAGGCCAGGGCTATGCTCTCACAGAGGGGAATGGGCCCAGCAAGTGGGGAACAACCACCCAACATGCACCCAACAGCTGGTGCTCAAAGCCGGTCCCGCCCCAGCCCCAGAAAGGAGCAGCCTTAACAGGCCAGTAAGCCCCCCCCCCGGCTGCCTCCCCTGCAATCACTCTCAGCGCCACTGCTGGGGGGTGCAGGGTCCCCTCAGCGGTCTGCACCGGTCACCCTCAGGTGATGAGGGCAGAAGGGCCCCTGCTCTCAGGAACCGCTCAGAGCAGATGGGGGCCGCTTCAGGTAGGGCGCCAGGGAGGGCCCGTCCCCGGGGTCTGAGGCTTGCCAAGCATTTTCGTGCAACAGTCCGGAACAGAGGCCTGCCCGCATTATCCCTGCGTGCTAGACCAGCTTCTTTAGCTGTGGGCCACGTGACTGCACGTGGAAGCCACACGAGTGTATCCTAAACGTCCGATTCTGTTTTATGCACACGTATGCCCAGGGGCGCGTAAGCATTTCTGGTGGAAACCCGGTTAGGGGTGGAGCGTGAATGACCTGCCCAGGACCATGCAGACAACGAGCCGCCGAGGGCAAACTCGAGCCCAGGCCTCCTCGCTCCAAACCTGTGCGCCCCCACGCGGCCATGCCGCCCCCTGACACCACGGCCCACGTCCCCACAGACTGGTGAGCCAGGAGTCTTTGGGGGAAGCGCCTTATTTCTAGGTCCCACTCCCCAACGCCCGTCAGAACGCCCGCCTCAGTCTTGATCCCCCTCCCCCACTGTCCTCCCCACGTCCGAGGAGCTGGAGAAGCGAGGTCTCCGGGACAAGGCCACTCAGCCGATGGCAGCGGACGTCTAGGGCAGGGCTCCAGAAGAGAGGGCGTCCCTTCCTGCCCCCCACCCCGCTCACCGGGCCCAGGAGGCCGCTGCTGCCCCCTCCCCTCCAGCCTCGGGGCCAGCTCCTGCACAGGGTGCCCCCAGAGCACTCTGCCAGGCTGAGACGCGGGCAGCATCAGCGTGGGTGCCAAAGGCTCAGACCCCGGGCTCTGCCCCAGGGAGTTCAGAGGGGCCAACTGACGACCTTTGGGGCTTGGCCCCTCAGGGGCCACTCCAGTCTTATGCCCAGTCTGCCGTGGCGCCCCTGCACACATGTGCCCCCACAGAATACCCCCAAGAACATGCAGGCAGCATGTGCACGCACGCACACTCACACACACACACACACACACACACACGTGTGCACACACACACACACCCAGCTTCTAAGCCAGCAAAACAAACTTCTGTTGCCAGCTTTGAGGAGCCTTGAATGGAAGCACAAGAAGAGCATTCATTGTGCTAAGTTATATTTAAATACTAGATAAGCCGTTGGGGCCTGGAGGCAGCAAAGGCCGGGCCGAGCCTGGAGCCCCACATGCAGGAGCTCTGCACATCTCCAGGGAATGCTCCAGCGGCTCTGAGAGAACAGCCCCGTTTCTAATGGGGCGCTCCTGTGGAAAGAGGAGATGGGGACAGGGGGCTGGGCTGCAGGAGAGCAGAGGAAGGCCCGGGGGCAGGGAAAGGAACAAGATGTATTGTTAATAAACTGCACAGAAGCCCTTTCGTGAGCCTCACCCTCAGTTTTCTCATCTGAAGGCGGCAAAGAGGAGACCAAGAGTCATGAGCTTGGGGCACACCAACCCAAGCCCGGCTGGGACTGCGAGCAGCAACGTAATGGCAAGGAGTGGCGGCCCAGGGCCTGCCTTTCTTCCTCCCCCGTCCCTTTCCTTCCTTCCTCGCGGCTCTAACAGACATCCACTGAGTGCTTGTCCCACACCTCGGGCACCAGGAGCCAGACGAGGCCGGGGAGGGCAGAAATACAGCTTTTATGGAAGACCCTTCCAGCAACCAGGCAGGGCAGGGAAGAGAGCTGGGCCTGGAGTCTGCCTTCAGACAGTTACCGCTTAGTAGCTGTGTGAGCCTGGGCGAGCCATTCGGTCCAGCTTGGCTCAGGTTCCTCCTCTGTAAAATGAGCTGGAGAGAACATGGGGGCCCAGAAAACCCCAGGGGGGTCACAGGGAATCAGACACACCCGAATACCCGAGCACAAGCTAGTCCTGCTCTCAGGAGCTCGCGCTCTCCTGGAAGAACCAAACACATCAAAACCCCGCGACCTTCACGGCGAGACCTCCATGGCACTTTGGAGAGAGAGACTGAGAGCGCAGGACCGGGGCAAGGGGCAGGAAAGGCGTCCTTAGGATGTGGGCTCTGAGCCGAGCCTGAAGCTTCACGGGAAGGATGGGAACGAAGCGGCAGCGGAGCCCGTCTCCCTGGGAAAGCCTTGGCACAACTCTTACCTGACGGTCACCTCATACAAAGTCGGCAGCTGGCTGAAGTCGGAATGAATCAGCCGGACGGCCCGGAGAAGGTGGCGGTCCGGGGAGGCGGGGGCGGGGGGCAGGTTGGCTGTTGAGAGTTGAAAAGAGAATTTGTAAACATCAAAACCGCACCCTCCCCCCAACTTCCGCCAGTCCCGGGAGAGACTAGGGCACAGAAGCTTCTGCCAGCTCCTAGGTGAGAGCCCAGTCTCTCTCAGGCCCAGCCGCTTCCCCAAAAGCCAAGGAAGGGAGAGCGACCTTTCAACTATCGCTCGGCAATGGAGCGCCATCCCCATCACGGACGCGTTCCTCTCCTCTGTGTCCCTGGGAGTTGGGGAGGCGGGCCCCCGAGAGCAGCCACTCAGTGGGTACTGGGTCCCTTCTGTGGGGAGGGAGGACCTCTGACTGGCCCTGGGGGCCCGGCCACGCGCCTTACCAGTGAGCACGCTCTGAACGCTGTCGTAGTGCAGAAAGTTGTACGGCGCGCGGGCCGTGGCGGGCTCCTCCTCGGGCAGGGTCTCCTTCAGGTGAACCTCGAGTCCGTTCAGGGAGGCCAGGCTGCTGTGATACTGAGAAAGGTCGATGGAAAGAATCACTCAAAGGCTCGTTCTGAGCAGAGTCGCTGACAAGTTTTGTTTTTACGCAGCAGTGACGGGGTGCCCGGCCTGCAGATCTCTGCCTCTCCCTGGGGGAGCCAAGCCATAACGCCAAAGCGGATTTCTGGAGGGAGAGTGAGCTTGAAAGCCCCCCTTCTGAGCCAATTACTGCCTACGGATGTTTACATAAGGAGCCTCTTAATGGCTCTTTGGCAATGTGGGAATTCTAATGCGGGCTTAGAGCACTGGGATCAGGAGTTCTGGAACCAACACTAGGCCCGAATGCTGACAGCAAGCAAGATAGATGTGTGCAGGATGACAGCAGTTCAGCTCTATCTGCAAACAGATGCTCCAAGAGGCTCCTCCAGCGAATGCGCCCCAGTGAATGCTGGGCACAGTAGCATGGCCGGTGTGGCTGCTGAGCCAGTCACTTCGCACTGAGTCAGTGAGATGAGAATTAATGGCAGGATACGTGCGTCTTTAATGGGCACACGGAGCTTATACAGCTCGCCTGTCCTTCTGCCAGGTTTTCCAACAGCTGTGTAAGAGAATGAAACCCAGAGCGTGCAACGACTTGGGCACAACGATTATGGAAGTTGGATGTTGAGTGTCTGGGGGTGGCCGTCTTTTGCTCGTGAGAACATCTATCGTGGAGATGAACAGCTTAGGATTTGCTGCAGACAGTCTTGTTTTGTGCATCAAATACTAAATCAACTCCCTCTATAAACCCTGGTTAATTAAATGACACAGCCTTTCTCCTAAGGGGACAGTGTCTGTCTGCAGCCCTAAACACCATCCCGATAAATCGTCTTCTCTTTGAACCAATTTTGAGACGTGTTCTTGCTATTAAAAGCTAAGCCCACAGCAAATGCCTTCCTGGGAGCTTCTGAACTACTCAGTTCATGGTAACTGAATCTCCTCTCAATCAAAAATTGCCAAGAGACAGTTCCTACACGGACAGGTGCAGAACAGCATCCATGTGCACATACATGGGCGTGCTTTAAGACACATGGCATTTTCATCACACCGCCGACAGGGAGTTAAGGCAAGTATTTTTATCCCCATTTTACAGTTGGAGAAACTGAGGTTCAAAGAGATTCAGTGACTTGCCCAGGAGCCAGTTAGTAAATGCTGGAGGGACCATTTAACCCCAGAAAGGCCGACCCCCAGGCAAGATCTCTTTGTCCTACGCCGTGCAGAGAGGACGATGCCACTGACCAGGAGGACTTTGGTCTCGGGCTGTCTGAGTGGATTTCTGACAGAAGGCTCCCATCGGAACCAGGGCTCTGATTCCAAGTCCACTGTTCTTTCCCCAGAGCAAGGCTGTGTGTTTCCTCAAACACTTCTGGCCCTGGACAGGCAGGGACGGGCCTCCACCAGGAGCACGGGGATCAGACTGGGGGGACTTAGAGCAGCTCTATGCTGCCCCCTGGTGCCGGCCTGCTCCCCCTGCACCCCACCCTGGCCACCTTGATTTCTCTCTCCCACCCCGTGTTTGTTGTGAGATTTTCACACTCAAAGAGGAGAAAGCAAAGTCACCTACAGCCTGGACAGCCAACTGTGAACAGAGCTCCGGGTGGCCGGCAAAACAATCACGAGAAAGTCCGAGGTGGGAAGGAGGGTCTCGTCTCTCGTTTAACATTCTCCCCAAGAACTGGGGCTCCTGGCCCGCGGGCTGCGGGGGATTGGTGGGAACGCTTGAGATGCAGGTCCCCAACCCAGAAGGTGTGGAAGGAAGGCTCCTGAAGGCTCAGTCTGAGCTCTTGGCCGTGACCGCCAGCAGGGTGAGTGAGATGGCTCTCAGCCACCATTCCCGGCAACTGACGGGCCTGTGGTGACGAGCTCATGGTAACCAGCCTCCACAGACTAACCCGTGGTAACTAGTTCCTAGTGACTAGCTCATGACTAAACCAGTGACTGGCCCGTGGTGACCAGCCCAAGCCCCCAAATTCCCCCATTTCAAGGAATATCCAACACCATAGAACAAAACTGGGCGTCCCTCTTCATGCAGTCATGGCCCTGGTTGTCACGGCAAGGCTCAGACAAATCTTACAAATTCAGATCCCCAACAGAACTATGTTTCCTTCTGTCTTCCACTGATATCGACAGCATCCTCTCTCAGGCCACCTGCCCCATAAAGCCCTTCTCCCTCGCCAGGACGACCGCCGCCTTATCCGTGTTTTGTGGGAAGATGGTCTGCCTTCTGATCACACATGGGGCCCTAAGAGACGCTGCTACTCACGCCCAGCGTGGCACCAAGTCCCAAAGCCAAATACTCTCCCACAAGACTCAGAAGTAGAGTCAGGACGGGCGCTCCTACCCGGGAAGGGGAAGTAGCGGGGAGAAAGGGGGCAGGCGAGCCCTTCTGTGCAAGCCTGTGCCCAGAGGCGAGCAGAGCATCGCCAGGGAAGACGCTCATGAATCCGGCGTCTCCCTCCTGCAGGATTTGTGCAGAGAAGGGCCCCTGCAGCCCACCCCCCCCATTTATGCAGCAAGGTGACTTGCCCGTTTCCAGAGGGTCACAAGCTTTGCATGCTAATGAGCAAGGCTTAGAATAATATAGATTTAGGAACAAAAACAAGGCAGGCCCCAGGATGCCGCTCCGCCTGCAGCCGTCTCACTTGCAGTTTCTTGATGCCATCATACTCTCTGCCAGTTAAAGGAGGCTGTTGCCATGGCAACTGGCATCTTCCACACAGCCCGCCACCCCAGAGACCTCAAGAATGCGGGAGCCCCATTGGTCAATGGATGGCCTGAGCCGGGCAAGTCTTTCCAGGGGAGGCGGTGACCGGCCCGGCCAGGCTGACCCAGGGCAGACCTTCACTGCTTCGGCCACAAGTTAGAGGTCAGAGGCCGCAGGGCCTGCCAAGGCCCAATGCTGGGGCGGTGGGGGGGAGGGCGACTTCCCTGGCACTGCTGGCGCCGCCCACACAGCAAACCAGTGATGGAGGAGTGGGCGCCTGTGCGGGACTGCCCCCCTCCTGCAGCCAGGGATGCCCTCGGGCCAAAGGCACAAAGGCGAGGAGGTGCCCATGGCTGGGCAGGGGGTGGCCCAGAGGAGAGCTGGATCCCAGTTTGGCCACTTCTGGCCATAGGGAGGCTGGGGAGGTCCCCACTCTGGTCATGTACATGAGGGCATGGCCCCTGCCTGACACAAATTCTCACAATTCTAACCCCTGAATAGAAACACCAGGGACCACGGGGGCAGCTGAGTGGCACAAAGTTAAAAGACCCGAGTTCGACTCCAGCCTCGGGCATTTACCAGCTGTGGTCCTGACCTGCCTGAGTTTCCTTGTCTGTAAAATGGGAATAACAGGGGCCCCTCTCTGCCATGTTGCTGTGAGAATACAGTGAGATCTGTCATTCTCTAAGCACGGGGCCTGGCATGCAGTGGCGCTCTATAAGTGCATACCCCCCCCACTCTACCCCCACTTACCACGTCCTCGATGACGGCCCCCTCCTCCAGGAGCGGCTCTTCAGCCAGCAGGGACAAGACCAGCCCTTTCACGCTGTGGGTGTACAGATGCATCTTCACGAGCGCAGACTCAGAGCCCCTCCAAGGGGAGCTCGAGCTGCCCCGGGGCCCCAGGAAGCCAGAAGGGTCCGGCTCCCGAGGGCCACCCCCAGCCACAGAGTGACCCTGGGCTTCAGCAGCGAGCATCTGTCGCAGGGGCCCAGAGCTCAGGGCAGGCGACGGTGGGTGGCCCGGCCTCTCGGGGGCCACACAGAGCTGGTGGCCACTCCCTGCAAGGTCCTCCCCGAGTCCTGGCACAGGGGGCTGCGGGAGCCCCTCAGGGGGGCAGCACGGGAGCGTCCCGGGGGCTCCAGGGAGGGACCAGGGTTCTGCCGGGGCCGAGTCCCGACTGCCGGCGTTCTCCTGGCCCGGATTTCCACCCTCAGAGGCACAAACGCTTGGGAAGTCAAAATGCCCGGAGGACACCTCGGTTTCCTTATCTCCAGGAAGGGGGGGTGCAGAGGGGGAGGGGAGCAGAGTGGGCCCCTTGGCTGGGCTTGTGCCGGGCCCCTGGCTCTTGGCAGGGCTTGGTGGTCTGGCGCTCTCTGAGCGATGGCCAAGTGGCTGCCCTGCCTCCTCACGGGCTTCTAGGGGGCCATTTGGGCAAACCGGGCGGCTGCCCAGGGTGGCGGCCGCCTCCACGGCCAGGTAATCCTCATCCAGGCGGCCGACTCCTCCAGACCCCAAAGAGCTCCGGCTTCTCGCAGCAGGCGGCTGCCATTTCTCTTTGTCTCTGGCCAGAGATGTGGGAGACCTGGCAGGAAGACACGTCCGGGGAGTTACAGATACCTCCAGGTCGGAGAGCAGGCTGCTAGTGAAGCAAGCGAAATCCCAGAGCCTCCTAACTCACAAGGCAAAGGCAGCAGGCGCCCAGAGACCACGGGGAGAGAGGCCAGGACACTGGGCCCAAGGGGGGAAAATGGCCACTGCCCCACTGTGGGGAGCTGCACGGACGGACATGGCTACTCGGACAACAAAGGCTTATTAAAAAAAAAGTGAAAGCAAAACAAAGCTAAAGCCTCCATCTGTAGACTCACAGGGCTAGGAGGAGGAAAAACACGAGGTCGGCCTTAAAGCCACCATGCAAATGTGAGCTTTTGTTACTTTGTCTCGGTGAACACAGGACGCCTCCGTCTGCGCTACCAGAAACAAACAGAAGAGCTCTGAGGTTCGGTGCTGCCCGTGTGGCTACGGAACCAGCACCTGCCGCACCTGCCGCACCTGGGAGGCCAGGCTGCCCCCACAGGGGTGGGCGTCCAGTGCCGGTAGCGAGAGTCTAGACTGTTCTGAACTTCCCACCTTGTCATCCATTCCACCGGGAAGTCCCGAAGGCTGACAGCTTCCTCTTCGGTTAGGAAAACTGGGGTGATGTGGACATCTGCTGGCAGCGCACAGCCTAGGTGCAGAGTAAATAAAGAGTGACCGCTTCTGTCTGGGGGGGGGCCTATGTTCTACCCCTGGGACGAGCTCCCAGCCCGGGCTGCACAGTACAGGCCGACAGCCACAGGACACTGTGCCCAGTAACGTCCGTGCGGCCAAAGAGCAGAAGTCGCAGGCAGCAGCATCTTGGGGAGGGTCACGGGCAGGGGAAGTCTCCCTTCACTGAAAGAGAGGAAGCCCCGCCGGGGTGGGGTGGAGATGCTGTCCCCTTCCCGTTCCTAAAATGGCTCCTAAACCGCCCCCTCACAGCAGCCTCTGCAGACACAGGGGCCGGCGGGAAGCTGCCCGGGCACTGCCATAAGAACCGAGTTGGGGAGGATCCGAAACCTGGGTTTAGATGTCCTGGCTTGAAAGCTGAGCTGAGAAACCAGGATGTAGGGAAACTTTTCTTTGGAAGGCCTTCCTTCATCTGTTTCCACCACCTCTTGACCAGATGAAGGAGACACGTAGGAAAGCAGAAAGCGCCATTTATGTGGCGGAGCCTTTTAAGCCAAACATGCTTCTGGGGGGGCAGCAGAAGGGCCTGCCATGATCAAGACGCCCTAATGGATCAAAGCACTTACCGCCGTCCTGAAGGGCGTCCCCTCCTGTAGGCAGGCTCTGAAAAGAAACACAGACCGGCTGGCTCGGCTTTCATTCTACGCTGGGGCCTGACCTCCCCATCAGGAACTCACCGCGCCATCTGCTCACCAAGTTCCAGTGTGCACAGAGAGGCCATCCCTTGTCGGAACCGAGAGCAGAGCAGATGGGACAGAAGCTTCCCCAAGCTGCTCAGCCAGAAGCATGGCAGGCTCCGGGCAAGGACAGCCGCCACAGGCCGGGGAGCGGCCTCCCCCCCATGGGCCAGGGAGCGGCGCCCACCATCAGCCTTCTTTGACAAGTCCAGCCCCAAAGGAGCCTCAGACTCCCAGACTCTCCAGGCTGTGATCAGAACTCCACCTTCTCTGTTACCCTGTGAAAAACTGTCACCTAGAAATTCTACTTTGGGACAAAGGCTGCAGACCTGGCACAGGGAAATCTTGTAGCAATGAAGGACTCGTGGAGGTCCAGGCTTCCTCACCGAGCAACCAATAATCTAGCCGAACAACAGCTCTCTCTAGTAAAAGGCCGTGAAAAGGCCTTTACTGGGACAGAAGGCCTCAAAGTACACCAGAAACCACTCCGCCTAGTCCTGTCACCACACAGGGAGGAAAGCTGAAGTCTGGGGGACCTGACAAGGCCATGGGGCAGCCGCGGAGGCTCAGGTGTCCGGATGGCAGGCCGGGGCTCGGCCCACTATGCACCCTGCCTCACAATCCCCTTGTCTGTCTCACATGGGGATTCTTTTTTACAAACCCCACAATTTATCTTGGTGTGTTTTAACTCTAACAGGTACCTGACCACAAAGAATGTGACTGTGAGTGTGCGAGTGTGTGTGTGCGCGTGCACACGCGTGAGTGAGCGCGCTCATGAGTGTGTGTGGGTGAGTGTGTGTGTGTGAGTGTGTGTGTGTGTGTCTGTTTCAAACTGTGTTCTCTCACCAGTCACAGGCAGGCTCGGATCTTGCTTCCTTCTCTCAGCATCACCTCCCCCAGGGCCCTCCGGGGCTCCCGGATGTCTCCCTATTTGCCAGTTCTTACGCTACAACAGGATTCCACCCCGCTCACACCCCACGACCGGCTCAGCTTTGCTGCAATCACTGGGCAGGGAAGTTATCCTGACTAGCCATCAGACAGCACGTTGCCCCCGCCATGCTGATTTTCATGATACACGTTAACACAAGAGAAAAAAGGAATATGGTTAGACTAAACTCTTGTTTCCAGATCATGCCTTGAGCTCTTTTTACCCTGTTCTACCTCAAACAATGCAAACACCAAAACAGCTGCAAGTGTCCCGGGTCTTCTGCACAGGCCTTTATAGCAAAGATCCGCTCCTCCTCCCATGGACGTATATCCTCACGGGACATCGAACTCCTAAGTCCTGCTTGACGGAAAGAACTAACCAACCAAGGCTGCCACACAGACAGTCGGGGCATGGAAAAATCGCTCAATTTGCAAGTCGAGCAACTTCGGCTCAAATCCCAGTCCTGGGTCCTTGGAGCCTCTGATGTCTCAACTCTAAAATGAGGGTGCCGGCTTCTTGGCACCTTTTATAAATTTTCCAGTCGCACAGAAGTGGGAGTAAGACGGCCTTTCAGCAGCTCTAGTGACTTTATGTCCGAGAGACTCAAGGCAGATTGAGTGCAGAAATGGGGCAGAAGTGGGTGCTTGCACTGTGTGAAACATCACAAGAAAAAACCTTTAGGAAACCCTCCAACTCAAGCCAAAGAAGCTGATGATCCAACTATGGGCTGTGGGCAAATACATTACTTAGCAAATGATACAGCACATATGATACAGCAAATGGCAATTGCCAGGTTCGAGGTGAAAAGAGAAGGCCCAGGGAGCCCAAACCCCGTGCCTTACTGTACCTTGTTAGAAGATGATGCTCCATGGAGGAGGACCTTGGCAGTGAGGGAAGGTGGCAGCTGGGTACTAACAATCCTAGGAGGTGCAACACACAGAGACAAGAATGAGTGAGTCCATGGGCTGTGGCGAGTTCAACAGCGTATACAAGGGTCACTTACAATCCCTCCCAACCCAGACAGTGGTGAGAATATAGACCAGAACTCTCCACTTATTCAAGTACTTAGAAATCAGAAGGCTTGAGGCACAGCCCTGTTTCCCTCTCCAAAATCCTTTCTCCAACTATGGGAGGAAGAACTCAGTAAGCTTAGTTAGGCCACAGGGAAATAATCATAATAGCCCAACTTGACTGTAGAAGCTCCTCCCTCCCAGGCCCTCAGGCTCACTCCTTGACACACAAAAGGCACTTTCTACTACCTCCTTGCAAACTTAAAATCATCTATAATTCTACAACTCATCCCTACGCCTCCCCCCAATGCCACACCTGGGCCACTCCACTCTGCTTTTTGGGATTCTTTCACTCTTACTTACAAACCTTCCTACCATTTGTTGTCGTTCAGTTGTCAGGTGTAGAGAACTCCCAGAAAGCTAGAGACCTGAGTAACTGGGATGTTCTCCTCCTCCTAAGAATAATCAAGAGTGCATTTAAGCTTGAAATCATGAGAAAACATCAGGTCCTGGCACAATTACTGGGACATTGTGAACTTTACGTAAGACTGAGACCAGAGAAAACAGAAATCAGGGTTGGTCACAGAACAAGGCTTTTCATGGTCACATATGGTTTTAAGATATAGAAGCAGCATGATTTCCCTAACAGCTCTGCTGAATTATCAGCAACCCCGTCTCCTTATTTTCAACCACCACTAGCCCATTTGTGTGGTGCTGGCCACAACAGTTCAGCATGCCCTACTCTGTGACCCTGAAGTCTGTCCCAAGCTCAGGTTGGTTGCTTCCATGACACTATTTCTCCAGCTCATCCTCTGCCATCCCCTTCTCTGCCACCAATCTCTGCCAGCATCAGGGTCTTTTCCAACGAGTTCTGCCTTTGCATTATGGGGCCAAGGTATTGGAGCTTCAGCTTCAGGGTCAGGTGACCTTCCAGGGAAGGGCCTGAATAAATTTCTTTAATTGACTGGTGGGACCTCTTTGCTTTCCAAAAATCTTCTCTAGCACCAGGTTGAATGCATCGATCTGGCAGCATTCGGCTTGCCTGGGAGTCCGACTCTCGCAGCCCTACATTTTACTGGACAAATCAGAGCTTGGACCAGACGGACCTTTGTTGTGAGGCGGTGTCTCTGCTCTTTAGTATGCCGTGCAGATTTGCCGTAGCTTTCCTTCCAAGGACTTCTTTTATTCTCATGGCTGCAGTCACCATCTGCAGTGATCTTTGAGTCCAAGAATCTGACCCTGCTTCCATTTCTTCTCCATCTATTTGCTACTTCCCCAGCACTTCTCTACCCTCATTGCTCAGTGACCTCTGGCAAGGTCTGCATCCCTTTTGGGCTGCCTCTCCCTATTCTTTTAACTCTCTACTACCAACCTCTAGGTAATTTTCTTGCCTTTTTCTAAAAGTCTGAGATTTCCCACCCTACCCCTTCTTATCTCATTAACAACTTGACCCCTCAGTTTCTCAACCTTGAAAAATTCATTTTTTTCTCCATCCCATTCTGCCCACACACTGACAACAATACAGAATCTCTCAGAAATGCACAACCTCTAATAGCAATAACCTTGGAACTTTTGGACCACAATTTCCTATCCTTTGAAGCTCCCTACTTTCCCACACACTCAATCTTCTCTTAGCCTTTATCATGATCTCCTATCTTAGAAATTAACTCTCTGAGAGAGTTCAAGTTGCTAGGAAGGTTCTCTCTTTCCCGAAACCTCAGGCTGCCTCTTTCCAGACCAAGCAGAACAAGTCTCCTCCCTCTTGTAAAGGATAGTTCCATGTCAAATACTTGAAGACAACAATCATACCTATCGGAGGTTTCCTATTCTCAAGGATAAACAGCTAGCTCCTTGACGTGATCCTCCTATCGTGTGAGCACTCGTCTCTTCCCCATTCTGGTCACCTTCTTCTGGACACAGGCCAGCTTGTCAGTGTTTTTCCTAAAATGGGCTGCTCGGTACTAAACAAATGTGTTTGGACCAAGGACTAGAGCAGGCCTGTTAGGTTCTGAGTCTGGACCCAACCTTTCTTCACATGGCCTAAAAGAGCCTTCACTTCCTTTGGATGCCCCGTCAGCAATGTCTCAGTGCGCTGTTTGTCCACAAAGACCCCCCGATCCTTCACATGAATTGCTGCCCACCCAGATTTGCCTTATCTTGAACTCACGGGCTGAGACTAGGGAAACTCGTACAACTCTGACGACTATGTCCCCCTCTGATTTGCGCTCGATGCCCCTGGGGGAGCAGCCATCCTCTTATTTCTTCCCTGTCTGTCATGCAACCTGCAATAACCATTCCATTCTTTGCACTCTTCAGATTTTCTTGCCATCCCCTTCCCTACTCTGAGGAGAGGGTCTCATATCCTACTTATGGAGAAAACTGAAGCCACCCATTCATTGCACGTTCCCTTCTTTTTCCCAATTTTACAATTCAAAATCTTTCCAGTTTTTCAGTTCCTTTACTTCAGATCTCTGAAGAGCAGAGAGGACCTCCTGTCCTGCCCAGGCCACAACTTCTCCCTGTGTCCTTGATTCCATGCCCTTCCAGCAATGCTTGCTGACTGAGCACATTCTACAAAGACTTCTCTTCAGTCATTCCTCCTGTCTCCTTCCATCTCTCCATTTCAACAGATTGGGTTCCTGCTGCCCACAAGCACATCTAGGCATCCCTGATCCTTTAAGGACTTGTCACTGTCATCTGTCTGTCTTGTATCTTTTCCCCTTTCATAGACAAATGCATGAAAAATATTGTCTATACTAATTATTTTCCTTTCCTCATTCAGTATTCTTCAACCTGCTGCAACTTGGCTTCTGATCCCAACACCTAACAGAAAGGAATCCCTCCAAGGTTAGCAATAATTTGTTAATTACTAAATCCAGCCCCTTTCTTCATTCTAGTGGACCCCTGTAGTTCCGATTCTGGCTTCTGACCTAGTTCTCCTCCCACCCGATTTCTCCTTTTCCTCATCCATCCCATGTCATGGAGTGTAGGCTTTTCCCAAGGCTTTGCTCTGGATCCTCTTCTCTCCAGGCGTTGCAATGGATTTTCTGTGCAGACAAGTCCCAAATGAATCAAGCAGTCCAACCCCTGCAGCCCTGATCTCTCCTCTCTCTGGAATTTCAGCCCCACATCACCCCCGTGGAGCCCATCAGCACCTCAGATTCAACATGTCCAATCCTGAACTCATTATCTTCTCCATCCACCTCAACCCATGCCTATGCCCGTGCCCAGCTTTCCTAATATTCCCAGTTTCTATTATGGGAACCACCATCCTTTTAGCCACTCATCTTGGCAACCTTGGAGTCTTTCTTCTCTCTTCTGTCTCCCTAACCCCACCTCCCCTTCTATCAGTAGCCAAGTGTGGTCAATTCTACCCCATGACCCCTCCGCTTCCTCTCCATTCACACCTCATTCAAAACCTTATCACAAAAATCAGTCTAAAGCATGAATCTGACCATACAGGGCTCTTCAGTCTGATATCTGAGCTGCAACCTTCCCTTCCAGGCTTATTTCCTAGCACTTCCCTTATCCAGTGAAGCTTTCCTAGCATCAGGTCCCCAAACCTGGTCTCCCCCTGATCATGCTGTCCCTGAAACTAGAACGCACCCCTCCTTCGCAGCTCCACTCCTTCTGGTCCTTCATTTCCTTCAGAGCTCAGGTGTGATGACTTCCACAGGAAGCTTTTATGATTACCCTTCCCCCCTGGCCCATGCTCACTCTTTCTTTCAAAAGACCTTGGATTTCTCTGTGTACGTGTTGTACACTCCAGAAGAATGTTATGTTCCTTGAGAGGACAGTGGCTTTGTAGTCCCAGAACTGTTAAATGGGACACAGAAGAAGTTCTGAAATGGACCTTTGGAGTTAAAGCTAAGTCACACCTGAGAACAAAATGGCTTTTTAAATTCATCTATCTCAGGAACCAAAATAGCGGAGCAGTAGGAATTAGTTCAGTAAGTTTCCTCCCTGCTAACACTCTTCCAAAGAGATCCAGAAAACGTACCAGACAGAATCCAGATGGAAGAATCCAAGACAAAATGACAGCGAGTCCTTTTTCCAACCCAGATAAGGTCTGGAGATACTAGGCTAGAGGTTCAGGCAGGAGCCTGCCATGCGGAGGAGTCTAAGCAAGAAGTCCCGTACCCATGCCAGCTACCCCATGAAGAGTGTCATTTGGCAGGGTGCTAATTGGCAGCTTTGTTGCCCAATTCCAGAAAGTCCGAAGAGCCTGAGGAGAAGACCCAGTCCAAAGTGGGTGTTCCAGCTAAGGAATGGTAGCAAACCTAAGGTTGTGTGGGACAAATCCAGAGGCACACAACATGTGTCTTTGACCCCAGGAGCAGAGCTTTAGTCAAACCTGAAGTTTGCAGAGGAATACGCAGGGCAGGAATGCCAGACCCAAGGAAAGCCTATGGTTCTATAACTCTGACCAGTAGCACTTCCCAGCTGTCTGAATCCAGAAACAGTCTCCTGAGACTCAAATCCACATCTGAAACTTGTAGAGCTCAGACCAAGGAGGCAGTAATCTGACGTTATCCTGAATCAAACAGATTATCCTGAAAGTACTGAAAGCTTGTACATCTCCAGATTGAGCTGCCTCTGACATCCTGAAAACTCACAACATTGAACACTCACAAGAAAGCCTAGAATCAGCCTAGACCTTTCTTCCAGAAGCATGACAAATCCCTGTCCTAACAAGAAGTCTAAAAATAAGAAGAGTTTGGAAGAATAAGAAAACAAAAAAGAGATTCCCAACATTGAAAGCTACTGTGATGACAGGGATGCTGAGGATACAAACACAGAAGAAAGAATAACTATGAAATGCCAAAAGCAAAGCTTCAAAGGAAAACACAGCTTGGGCAAAAATTCAACTAGAATTCCTAGAAAAGATGAAGAAAGCATTTTTAAAAAAAACATTTTACTCAATGAAATGAGAGCACTAGAGGAAAAATTTGGAAAATAAATTAGAATCACAGAAAAAAGTTGGAAAGGGAATTAACAGCACAGCACAAAAGGTACAAAACCTTACAGTAGCAACAAACTCCCTGAAAATTAGAATGGACTAATCAGATTTAATATGGTCAGAAGAAGATTAAAACAGAGTCAAAAGGTAAATGAAAGTGAATATAAAATATCTCACTGCTAAAATGACTGATCTAGAAACAGTGAGAAGACTTAAGAATCACTGAACTATATAAAAGTCATGGACAAAAGAACCTGTTAGTCCTGAAACCTTCAAAGAACACTGTCTAGATCTCTTAAAACCAGAAGGCAAAGTGGAACAAAAAGAATCCACTGGTTACCTTCTGGAAGGAACCCCAAAATGAAAACTCTTAGGGACATGATAGCCCAAATATATAGCCTAAATACAAAGCTTTCAGGTTAAAGAAAAAATACTTCAAGCAAATATAAAGAATTCCAGGACCAATTAATCAATCAGAATTATACATGATTTAGTCATTAACATTACAAAGGAGCAAAGAGTTTTAAATATGATATTCCAGGAGGCAAAGGATATGTATGAGCTTACAACCAAGAATAACTTACCCAACAAAACAGTTCTAATGCTACAACGAGAAAAAAGCATCTTTAATAAAAGTGGACTTTCAAGCATTCCTGATGAAAAGACCAAAGCTGAATAGAAACACAAGAGTTAAGAAAAACACACAAAGGTAAATATGCACAGGCAAAAATAAAGGACTAAACAAAAAGAAACCAAGAATATACAAAATGTTTTGTATCTCTTTTTGAGATTTCAAGAATAGGAGTCTAGAAGGATGCCTAAAAAACTGGGGAAGAGTTGAACCAGCTATGATATCTAAATATAACAGAATATTGTTATGCTGTAAGAAATGACATAAGAGGATGGCTTCAAAGAAATTTGTGAAGATTTATATGAATTAATGTAGAGTGAAGTGAGAATGAGAATGACAGCAATATGATAAAGACAAACAACTTTCAAAGAATTAGGTCCTTCTGACTCCAGGGCCAGCGTTCTATCTACCGTGCCATCTAGCTGCCGCATGAATTAGGAACTCTAATCAGTGTAAGGACCCCCAATAGTTTCAGAGGACTAATGATGAAACACACTGCTTACCTCCCGAGACAGAGATGAAGGATTCAAGAGGGCAGAATAAGACATTTACTAGACATGGACAATGTAGAAATTTGTTGTGCTTGATGCTATGTTTGCAACAGAGATTTTGTTTTTCTTTTATTCTCAATTGGGGGAGGAGGGAAGACAGAGATTTGGGAAGAGGGGGGAAAACCACAATTTTATAGGTAGAAAAAAAATTATCATTAAAAAATAAATTCACCTCTCTCAACTGAACACTGAAAAACTCCAGCCCTCCCTTCCCATACTCCCCTCTGGCTTTACTGAATAGGATACACATAGCCCTAAAATCAAACCTAGGGCACCTTCTGTTTGCCACACACACCAGCACCCAGAACAGCTGAGACTTGGCTCACCCTCACAAGAGCAAGCCAGGAGGGAGCTATGCAGTCAGTGCCAGGCCAAGCTCTGAAGCATGACCAACCACTGCAATAAACCAGATAAAGTACCAAGTTACTCACAGTCCCTGATAGAGGATGCAGCCAGCCAGAATGTGAGGAAATCGCTGGCAGGTTTGCAGGATGAGAGCTGCTTTTAGTAAGAGGAGGGGCTCCACCTGGGGAAAAAAATTAAGAGACAGCACCTTAACAAGGTCCAGGTGAAGGAGGGAAGGAAGCTTTGGGGAAGTGCACAGCTAAGTTTCCATGGTGAGATCTGAGCCAATGCCCTGGCCTGGCCTACAAATACTGATGTCATGAAAACGAGCAATAAAGACAGACCTGGGAGCTAGAAGGAATGAGATGACATGGCCCTCCAAGCTGTCCCAGAGGAAATGAGGGCATCTGGAGGGGCCTTTCGTCTCTGCTTCCCTTCAGCAGGAGTGGGAGGAAATGGCTTCTGCTGCTAGCACTGGTGCTAAAAAAGGCCCATGGCCTCCCACATCACCTTCCTCCCCCCAGCCATACTCACTCACGATCTGGTTTTCCTAAGTTTTCTGCCCCTCATGACACTATGTAACAACACAGGTCCCTACCTGCCCACCCTCTGGCACACCCTGAACAAACAGAGAACCACTTCCTCCTCAGGAGAGGATGCTAAACCCATCAGAAACCTCCTGTGACATCTGACAGGCTGCAGTGCTGGCCACCTTCCTTTACAGGAACAGTGTCCTAGAAATGTCATTAATTTGATAATGCTATGTAAATGAAACCAAAACTTTGAGTTTGGTCCCCGAGGGGTCCTTTTTTCCCTAGCCAGAGACGGAAGCATCTTCCAAGGCCATGGGGATATTTTGTTTAAAAAAAAAAAAAGAAAGAAAAGAAAAAAAAAAGAGCAGGTGGATTTATTTGGTGGATACTCAGGACTAGAAACTGACTGAAAGAAGCCAACCAATCAGGAAGCTTTTGTCTGTCACCCATGTGCTGGGTTCTAAACTAAGTGTTGGCAGCCAGGGGTGGGCATCTCAACCCGAAGAAGCATGGAAGTCAATAACAGAAGGGAGCAGCCACACAGAGATCAATCCTTTCCTCTGGTGACCGTCAGGAACTTTAGTTTTCCATGGAATATAATAAACCCCTTTGTTTTTCTTGGATGCCATTCCATAGGACATAATGTTCACTATCATCAAAAAGGCCGAGAAGCACAAGCGTGGGAGCCCAGGCCAGCTGTCTGCCCAGCCCCCATCTCTCCCACTGCCATGGCAGAGAGAATATCTCCTAATCAAAAGCAGGGGCTTTGCAGCCTCTCTTCCCCCACCTCACCTTGCAATCTTGCCTTCTCGCTCTTCGTATAAAAGTGGATGTTGCTGGCAGGGGAAGGGACCCTTCTGACCCCAACCCCAATACCCCTAATGCAACAGGAATTGAAAAAACAGATGTGATCCACACAAGTCACCCTTGAACACATGTAGGAAGAGAGAAGCCTTTACAGCTTTACACTAAAAGTCTATGGTATTGTGGAAGGGAAAACTTCTCTCATGGGAACTCATGTACTGAAGCAGATCACAACCTGTGTGTAAAGCAGGCAGTCAGGGGAAGCCGTGTATCACAGTACTTGGAGTCTGAAAGAGCTACACTCAAACCCAGCCCGAGACTAGCTGTGTGAGCCTGGACCATTCACGTCACTTTGTGTACCTCAGTTTCCTCATCTATATAATAGGGATAATAACTGCACTTATTACTCAAGGCTATTGTGAGGCTCCGGTAAGGTAACATCTGCAAAATGCTTTGCCTCCCTTAAAGCACTATGTAAAAGCTACTTATTATTATTTTTGCTGAAGCAATTGGGGTTAAGTGACTTGCCCAGGGTCACACAACTAGGGAACGTTAAGTGTCTGAGACCAGATTTGAACTCAGGACCTCCTGACTTCAGGGCTGGTGTTCTATCCACTGCACCACCTAGCTGCCCCACTAGCTATTATTATTATTAAAAAGAGAAGACATAATGGCCTCTAAAGTCCCTTCCAGGGTCTAAATCTAGAATCCTATGGAAGCAAAGTCTTAGAGCTGCCAGAGACTCAAATCCCAGAGGAGGCCCTGGACCTTCCTGCTTCCGAGGCAGCGGCTTCTCTTCAGTATGTGGTGTAATCTCTGTAATAACACATATATGTATATATACATACATGTGCAGTGACATAGACACATACATGTATACACACATTTTATTTTCAAAACAGGCTGGAGAAGCAGTTATTCCCATACACGTGATAAATAAGGAGGAGGAGGAGAGGTCAGGTTACCTTAGTTTTGTCCAAATTCCAAAGGGAATTGAATATTTTGTGCAGCTCACTGGTGTTTTTCAGGATATAGTCGATGAAACTGTCCCACTCTCTGTTCAGCTCTTCTTGAGGATGGCTCTAAAACAGGAATGACTGGAGGTGAATTCATTACACCTGAAGCCTGAGGAAAAAGTCCTCTAGCTGGGTCATTCCTAGCCAGGGGAGGGTATGGGGGATGCTCCCTTCCACAGCCCCGAAGCAGGCGGCCACCTTCAGCGGCACCGGCCGGGGGGCCAGAAGCTGATGAGGAGGATCTCCTTAACTGTAGTCCTTAAATGACTGCAGACAGGGCACAAAGGGATGAGGTGGGTGCTCACAGCTCCAGGAGAAAGAGGACAATCCCATAAACATCACGGAGCAGCCCTCAAGAGTTCTGGTAATATCTGCTTTTCAAAAGGGGTCCTACAGATGAAAGGGGTCGACTAATCTGCTTCTACGTACCTCGTAAGCCAGAGAAACGGGTCCATTATAAAAACTAAAGAATCCAATCAGCTGATCCAGGAATTCCTTGCATCTGACATCAGGAAGCTCTACTGTGCAGCCCAGCACCTTGGGATACAGAGGGACACCACAAAGCTATAGGTAAAGTCATAGTTCCCTCACTGGGGTGTTAAAAGTCTCTGAGGTCTGGTCTCACACCCATCTAGATTCCCAGCACAAGCTTCCGCTCCAGCCCCGCATTCTCAACGAGCCCTGAATTGCCCTTGACCCTCCTCATCCCAGCTCCTGCTGACCTCCCACTCAATAAGTCTTCTCAGGCCCCCCAATCCAGATCCACAGCCCCCAGGGCCAGGCGCAAATGCTTCTCCCCCAGGCCTCTCCTGTCACTTCCACACACATTTCTCTTTTTGCTAAAAGTCCTTTCTACTAAATGATATTCTACATCTCATTAGACTGAACTTTTTGAGGGTCTGGGTTTTTTCCCTTTCTTTGTACTCCCAGGGCTCATAGTGCCTGGCACACAGTAGGTGCTTATTGACAGCTTGACAGTCTGGCATCCGATTAGATCCTATTTATCCCTTTATTATACAGTCTCTAGAATAGTTCTAATTTTTCCATGCATGATTTTCTCATGTCCCCAACTGGAGCTCAGACTTCCTATAGACAAGGCCCCTGAGTGCTGAGCGCCATGCTGGTCCCAGGGTGACTATTCAATAAATACTTGTTGAAATGAATAACAGCCCTGTCCCACTTCTACAGAAATAGTTTCAAGGAACTACACTGCCCAAAAGTAGAGGCTGCCCTTGAAACGAGAGACAGACAAAAACAGAAAGTTGCATGACCCTGACCCAGTTCTTTGGCCTGAGAGCCTCTCAATGTGTTCATCCTTGCCATGAGGCAACTGAACTAGCTGATGCTCAAGGTCCCCTTCAGCTGGAAAAGACTTCAATTCTAGAGGATGTATTAGACTGGCTCCAAAAAGCACCCACATAGACCACTTATTGGAAAAGAAAATGGCTTCAATTGCCTCATGTTGGTGAAACTCAAGGCATCATGCTCCTAAACACTTTATGGTTTCTAGGTCACCCACCTTAATGAACCAAGGTAACCACAAAGGTGAAATTCAGTTTGTAAATCAGATTAAATGCAGCTCTCAGACTCTGGTGAGGAGAGTTACCTCCCATTCTTCTCTGCAGCTTCTTTCTAACCAGAGTCTCTAGTTTCTAACTAAGTCTCTTTCGTACAGTATCTGGAGGTTGCTGGCTCTTTGATGAAAGAAATGATACTGTCTAAATACAATTAAACCATCCCATCACTAAACCAAACCATTTTTATATAGTTCTTTACTAAAAACCAGAATTCATATCCTGCGTCTGGGACTCCAAGTTCAGAAAAGGTGCTGATTTGCACTGGATAAGAGATTTTCCTCATTGGAAGTTCCCTATTCCAGTGAAATCCACTGTCTATTTCCATGTCTCATAATCAGTGTAGGTTTTAACTTACCCAAAGATAATCTCCATCGACCTTTATGGCAAATTTCAATTTCCTCAAACGAACAAGACTGGGAGGAGAACCAGAAATTTCAAAAACACAGCGGACAACTCCGGCAATATGCCCACAGAGGAACTCCTGCTGGTCAAGCGCAGTCTGTGGGAAAGGAGCAAAGGCCAAAGAAGAGGCTGAGATCCCTTCCCTCCTGCCTGGATGCCGAGGGCCCACTAGGTGAACAGCCGAGCAATAGAGAGCATAGCCTGGGCCAGTGGCTGTTTACATTCTGGGCCAAGGAAGGGGAAAGGGGGCAAGCACTCATTCTGTACCCAATGTGTACCTGGCACTGAGCATGGGCACATGCACAAACACCTTCACCTTTCACGGCTAAAGCCATCTTATCTAGGGACCAAGAGGCCAGAGTGGCACAAATGAAAGGAGAGAAATGAGGACATTGTCCAAATCATTGCACTGCTAGACATCAACTTCTCTTCTGCTAAGGGAGGCTCATAAGGGAAATAAAGAAAGTACAGGAAAGCAGCGATGGCTGCAGAACAATAAAAAAAAAAAAAAAACCCAAAGATTTCAAGACCAGAACCAGCAATCTGATGGCTTAGAACTGGGGATAAACTATTGGCTTTATGGATGTCATGCAAACTTTTTATCTCCTCCAGGACATGGCATGACAGCAGGCACAGGGGAGGCACCTCGGAGATCTCTGTGGCCATGGCTGTACAAATCCAAATAAAACAAAACCTTTCCAGATCACACACATAGCTGAAGGCCCCAGTTTTTTAAAACTGCAGGTCAGAGCAGTGGATGCTGAGTAAAAACCTGAGTAAAAAAAACACATGGCTTACCTGAGGAGGATAGAAATAACAAATGCCAGCTCTTGTTGGATCGCCTTCTTCCTTTACCTTTGAACCATCATAAAGGAAAAAATAATTCCACCTGGAGAGACAGAGAGGAAGGATGACAGCTTGCTTTTTGGCATTCTGGGATGCTGCCATTTTAAACCTAGCCTCCCATTTCCATCTAGTCCCTAAAAGGCTCATGATTCAATGTCAGTGAATTCTCCTGGATTTTCTGAATTACAAATGGACAGAACTACTGCCTAAGTAGTAGAATGGCTCTTTGCATTCTGGTCCATCTGTGCAGAAAAGAATGAGAGTAAGAGGAGGAACAAAATGCTCACAGTGACAAGTTGTATTTGAAACAAAGAGCCTTCCCTTTTCAACCACACCATTCACCACTTTCTTTTGATAATGAAGTTCCTGTAGCATTAAGAGGAAGTTGGGGGCTGCCAGCAATAGCAGCACAGTGGAAGCTGGGAAAGTGCAAAGGGCATCAAAGGAGGGCAGAAGAGGGATCACAGGCTCATGGATATCTACCTGGAAGGACCTTTAAGGTATTGAGTTCAAGGCCCCCTTTTACAGTTGTGGAGGCTGGGGCCCAGAGAGGTGAGGGTCACACACAGGAAGTGAGAAGAGGTAGGATGGGCCTCCCTCCAAGTCCCAGGCTTCTTTAAAATTCCCCTTCTGAAGGTAGTTTGGTGGATAACCACAAGCGAGTCACTTCAACAACTCTGAGCATCAGTTCCTTCCTTTGTCAAAATAAGAATAAGCACTATCTTCCAGCAGGCGGCTCCCAGAGTAGGAAAGCTCTTTTTATATCTTACAGTGTTCTGGGCATCCTTAATCCCGTGTCCTGGAAGGACTGTGCCCTAGCTCTTCCCCAAAGCTCCTCAGAACCTTGGGTGGCACAGATGCCACCCTTACATCCCTTTCAAAAGATCTGCCTCCTACGAGCCATGGAACCGAGGGATAGATGGGCCCAGGGGCTGCATCACAGAGATAGCCAACAGCAGAGGAGGGATGGTCCCAGACTCAGCTCCCTTTCCAGGGGAGGCTCAGCAAGGAGAGCCCCAGCCTAGCCCTCCATCTGCCTCATCTCCTTGTCGAGTTCCAAGTCCATCCCACAGGACAGCCTTCTATTTTTCACTCCTAACTGCAAACAGCAATACTCCTTGGTGTTAGTATGAAAATAACCTGTCCATACCTATCTCTTCACCCAACCAACTCTAAGCTGCATGAGGACAGGAACCATATCATTTTTCATCCTTCTATTCCTAGATTTGAGCAGTTTCTTGCCCATAGTAGTAACTGCTGAATGGGGGTTGCCTCAGTCAAATGAAGACCAAGATCTCCCACTGCATCCAGGTCATCTCCAGTCCTCTTGGTCTCTCTCTGGCCACTGGACCCAGACGGCTCCGGAGGGGAAAGTGAGGCAGGTGCCTCTGCCCAGCCCTCCCTCGCTTCAATCCCATGCACTGCCCTGACGTCATGGGCCTCTTGACAAACAAGTTGAGTGACGATAATACTAGCTAGCATTTCTAGGATGCCCGTCACTCTATACATACCATCTCAACTGATTCTTACAACAACCCCAGAAGACAGATGCTAGTATTATCTCCATTTTACAGAGGAGGAAACTGAGGCAGAGAGCATATAGGGGTCATACAGCTAGTTAAGTATCTGTGGCAGGTTTTGACCTTGGGTCGAATGTTGGATGGATTAACCTTGATTACTGAATTGGATTGTTTTAAGTTAAAAAACATCTTGGAATGAATTAGGGAACTTTTTCAGGCAGATGGCTGTTGGGAGCCTTTAAGAGGCATTCTGGCTAAATCTCGAAGAATAGGAAAACCCAGCACATCCCAAACATGTTATCCCTCCCCCATGATGGAAATTATTTCATTATAAATAACAATAGCTGACACTTCCAGAACACTTCCAAAAGGATTCCATCCAAGCTCCCCAAAAGTCCTATGCGGCTGAATGAGTTAATCCTCATTTGTCTTAAAGCCAATCCACTAATAGTGACCTCCTCACTTAAAAGACCACAGTGACAACTTTCACTTCTGACAGATTTAAGGCATTAACTCTGGGAAATGGCTCACACGGAGGACCAAAGTGGACTGGCAAGAGCCCTGACTAGAGCCAGAATCGGAAGGCCTGGATTGACATTTAATGCTGCCATCTCCAGCTACAATGACCTGGGGAGCAGTTATCTGAGGAACAAATGACTGAGAGGTGAAAAACTCCCCAGTTCCAGCCAGGAGAGGCAGGGCTAGACAGCAGTTCATTTACTAAAAGATCAAGGGATCTGACTGAAGGCGCGCTCTGCACTAACAGTTGGAAATGGCAGCCAAAAACAGCAGGCTCATTCTGGAGAGCAATTTGGAGCTATGCTCAAAAAGTTATCAAACTATGCATACCCTTTGACCCAGCAGTGTTTCTATTGGGCCTATATCCCAAAGAGATCTTAGAGGAGGGAAAGGGCCCCACCTGTGCAAGAATGTTTGTGGCAGCCCTTTTTGTAGTGGCTAGGAACTGGAAACTGAATGGATGCCCATCCATTGGAGAGTGGCTGAACAAATTATGGTATGTGAATGTTATGGAATATTATTGTTCTGTAAGAAACGACCAGCGGGATGATTTCAGAGAGGCCTGGAGAGACTTGCATGAACTAATGCTCAGTGAAGTGAGCAGAACCAAGAGATCATTATTCACAGCAACAATAATACTATATGAGGATCAGTTCTAATGGACATCACTCTCTTCAACAATGAAATGCTTCAAACCAGTTCCAATTGTTCGGTGAAGAAAACCATATACACCCAGAGAGAGGGATGTGAAATGTGGACCACAACATAACATTTTCATGTTCTCTATTGAGGTTTGCTTGCATTGTATTTCCTTTATCGGATTATTCTTTCTTGTAGATATGATTTCTCCTGCACAAAAAATGATGCAATAACTATACATATATTCGATTTCTTAAGTATTCTAACATAATTATCATGTAGTGGATATCCTGCCATCTAGGGGAGGGGTGGGAAGTAGGGGGGAACAATTTGTAACAGAAAGCTTTGTAAGGGTTAATGTTTAGGAATTACCCATACATACGTTTTGCAAATAAAAAGTATTAAAAAAAAAAAAAAAAAAAAAACCAGCAAGCTCTCAAAGAATGTCCCCACCAGCAGGGAGGCCAGCAAGAAGGGGACTGGGCTTGGGACTGGATGCCCTGGCTTAAGAAGGAGGCTGACCATCTGGAGGGCATCCACAGGAGGGGAATGAGAATGGTGAGTGTATGAGGTCAAAGGGATGCAATACCTAATGGTCCACCCCCTGGAAAAGGGGCGGGCTCTCTTGTGACAGGCCCCTGAGGACAGAACCAAGGGCCAAAGGCAGAAACTGACCAGAGGGAGGGCTGAGGCTTGAGCTAAGAAAAAACTTCCTGACGATCAGAGCCACCCCCAAATGGAACGGGATGCCCCAAGGGGCAGATAGTGGGTTTCCCTGTCTGGACATCTTCAAGCAGCGAATGAGAACATGTTGGTTATGTTGTTCAGTGATGGCTCAGACCAAACGGCCTCCTGGGTCCCTTCCAACACTGAGATTCTGTAACTTTATGGAATCACTTTGGAAACCATAAAGTCTCTCCCACATGCAAGGTTTAAATGTCTGTTGGATTGAATAAACACCCTCAAAAAATGCATTTTAAAAAGAAATAAATAGCAGAGCTGTTCCACTTCACCCAACTTCACCCAAATTATCTGGCTGATGGGCTACTCACCAAGAGACTGCCTTGGTCCCTGCTGAGATTGAGGTGGCCATTTACTTCAGTTTGTCTTAAATCTGCCTCATGCTCCTTACATGAGTTTTCCTCTCCACTAAAAACTGTTCAGCCATCTCCTTTCCAGCAACAATGGCAGATTTTCTCTCCCTTAATTTCACCAATCCAATGGGAAGAGGCCTAGTAACATTTATTTTAGGTGTTTCTTTGGACACTTGCAGAGCTTGAGTGAAGGTGTCAGATGCCTCCTTCTTCACAGGCCTGAGGATCTCCTGAACAGCTTAAGCAGAGGAAGGGCAGCTTTAAAACTCCTCATCACAGAAAAGAGAGTCTCAGAATCTCAATAAAACAAAGCTCCCAAGAAATCCAGGCAAACTACACAGCCTCGCCAGAACTCTGCCCTGAAGTATTCCTTCACCCATGCACTAGGAAATCTCCAAGGCACTTTTCTCCAACCAAGTCCTATTGAAGGGGTGCATGCTTCAGGCTTGCAGTTGCCCCCTCTCTTCCAGTTCAAAGGTGTCCAAATACTTCTATTTCCAGCCAGCTGCTTCCAGTTCAAACTAGTATTTTAGCCCTAGAGGGAATATAATGAATAAATTATTTCAAAGTCCATGCTCCTATCACGTGACTTAATAGACATCAGCAGATACAAATATTTCCAAAGAGTTTTCTTTGAGGTTTAAATGATTAAGAACTAAGTAAATGGACGGCAGATCACCACAGAAAGTTTCGAAATAATCAAGAATCATGTAAATGTGTACTATTATTCTAGACTTATATGATTAACTTGTTTGCCTATAACTCCCTTGTAAGAGAAGAAAACTAAGGGGCAGAGAGCTCAAAGGTCACCCATTGGGTAAGCTGAGGAGCAAAATCTGAATGCAGGTTTTTCTCTCTCCCTCCTGTTCTCTTTCCCTCCATGGAGCTGCTATGTAGTAATCTCTCCGGGATGGAGAGGGTAAAGCAAACTACGCATTCAGCTACTCATACATGGCATTAATAAGTTAGAGATTCAGGAAGTATCCCCTTGGCAACCTGAAACTGAAATGAAGGAAAAGGTTGTCAATTCCCCAGAAGTGAGCAAGTTCTGAAACAAAACCAGAACTTGCCAGGCGGGCTTTTGAATCATGATACTCCTCTAACCAGGATTAGAGACCGAGTAGGTTTTTATAAGGCCCCCTTGCCAGGGACTAGGAAAGACACAAATGCCCTCCAAGACCCAGAACCTACAAGGGGGAATGCACTCATGCTTTTGTCTAAGGCCAAAGCCGGTCAAAGTCTGCAGAAAACACTCAGGTCACCATTGCTATATCAAGCAACCTTGAGGAAGGGGAGACATCTAGAGCACACAGAATCCTTTTCACCACTTTGTCCAGCAGCAGCAGCTGGCCCTGGGCATTGTGAGTGGGGAAGGCTTGTGGAATTGAAATGAACCCAGGTTGGCTGTGGGCTGGAAGTTGGAGAGCCTGGGTTCTAGGTCCCAGCTCTGCCCCCTATTTAGTGAGTTTTCTCCCCTGTGGTCAGGATTTTCCTCTGTAAAAGAAGGAATGGATCCAGGCCCTAAGGAGACTCCCAGACAGACTTTCTGTCTCTGTTCTAAGATCTCTGCTGGGCCAGCATGAGATTCCCCTCCGGCAGCGTGAGGTTCCCCTCCAACCTCCTGAGTCCAGCTCAGAGGTTCTCTCTCTCCTTCTCTCTGCACGCGGCTTCATCTTCTCCAGGAAACCCTTCCTAGTCCCTCCTAATTCTAGAGGCATCCTTGTGCTCCCCGGTTTGTACCCGGATGCTTGCATGCTGTCTCCTCCGTCTTTTACCTCTCTTGGCAATCCCAGAACTTAGTACACAGCAGGCACTTAATGCTTGCTGAAAACTTAGCAGTGCCTGGTACCCAGTAGGAGCTTAATAAGTGCTTGCTTGTTGGTTTTTCACCCAAGTTCTTAGCACTATACCTGGCACACGGTAGGCACTTAATAAGTGTATCTGCATCACCAGCACTTAAGCGCAGTGCAGGGTACCTGGTAGGGGCTCAATAAATGCTTACTGACTTGTCTAGGCATGGAGCATGGGGCACAATAGGAGCTTAACAGATGCTTATTGACTAAAGCGTGGCTGGTTCTTTTCCCCCTCGGATACCCAAGCCCCGGCCAGATCACTGTTGGCGGGCCTCAGTTTCCTCCAGACCCCAGTGGTCACGTGAGCGCAGCGGCCTCAATGGCGGCCTCCCCGTCTGCGCGTGCGCAGTGTGCCCGAGAGGGGCTCCAGGGATTCAGTAGCGGCCTGCGGCCTCTACGCGGACTTCGAGAGGCCGAGGGTCTTGTGCCCGAGGGCCGGCGGCGGAGGGGTCCTCCTCCCCAGCCCGCCATCCTCCCTCCTCCCGTTCCCTCCCGGGCTACCTGAGCGCGACGCGGGGCGGCGGACCTCCTAGTCACGCGCAGGGCCCGCCCCGCCCCCTCACGTCCCCCTCACGTCCCCCGCTTCGGGCCGTGGGGGGGCGGGAGCGCCAGCGTCAGCGCGGGATGATGATGTAGTCTCGGCGCCATGGCGGCTTCCGCGGCGGGCGGATGGAGGACCGTGCCGAAGCGCAGGAGGAGGCGCCCGAGGAGAGCGGAGGCGGGCGCCGACACCGAAGCCCCGGAAGCGGGCGGGGATGGCCGCGCGGTGCGGAGGCGGGTCTGCGAGGCCCGGTGAGCGCGGAGGAGCCCCGGGCACCCGAGGGGAGGGAATTCGCACTTGCGGGCGGCTGACGTGGGGAAACTGAAGCCTTGGGGAGCCGGGGCCAGAGGCAAGATTCGACCACCCGACCTGTGGTTCCTGGGCCTCGGCTTTCCGCGGTGGGAAATAAGGAGATAAGGCAAAGGTGGCCTTTAAGCCCCCACCCCTCCCCGACGCCCGAGTTAGAATTCAGCCTCAGACACCAGTATGGGCCCCTGGGCAAGTCACTTAACCCGGGTTAACCCAGCAGTTGCCTCCCGGAGCTGTTGTGAGGATGCAAACTGGTATTTCTAAAGTGAGCAGCCCCTGGCACACAGCAGGCGCTTAATCAGTGCTTATTCTCCGGACCCCACCGTCTCTGATCTTGGCAGTAAAGCTCTGACCCGACCTTTTCCTAGGCCGGGCTTTTTTTTGTGGCACAGACCTCATTGTCAGCGCCCCAAATAAAAACCTCAGCACAGACCCTCATGGTATTCCGAATTCGTCACTCGGTGCTCGGGGTCCAATCAGGGCAGACCTGAGGTCACATCATGGCTGCATGCCAAGGGCAGCCCCGTGTGCCCACTTGCCAGGCACAGCCACGAATGCCCACCTGCCAGGGGCAGCCCCAGGTGCCCACCTGCCAGGCCCAACCCCAGGTACCTACTTTCCCTCCTTCCCCTCCAGGAGATCAATCTCAGGGAGCCCACCACTGACCCAGCTGCTCCCACGCACAGGAGAGCCAGAGGGAGGCATGCTGGGGTGGGAGGGAATCCTGACTCCGGCCAAACCCGCAGCCGGTTCTCAGCCCTTCCTTTTCCCGGGGTTCCGTGTCTTTCTGCTAAATGAAGAGGTGAGACCAGAAGCCCCGCGGGGACTTGGCAGGTTGGGAGGGTTTTGCTCTCGAGAACACCCCTGGATCTGGGAAAAGGAAATGTCCAGTTGTCTGGTTCAACCAGCCCTGATTAAAGCTCCATTCTGGGTCCCTGCCTTTGTACGTGTGACTCCTCCTCTGGGTGAGATTGGAGGTTTGGGAGGAAGGAGAAGCCTGGGGTGTGTGGATGTGGAATTTGAGCTTGACCTTGAAGCAGCTAAGATGGGGCTACAGGGGCATTCTGCAGTGCCCCCAGAAACCCCAGGAAATGGGCCTGACAATGCTGGAATGTAAACCCTTGTCTGCAGCCATGATGGCTCTCTGTTTTCAAGCCTCAGCCCAGGCCTCCCTGGGCTGACCACTGACGGAGGAAGCTATGAGGTTGGCTGACGAGCAGGCTGGCTCTGGAGAGTAGCCACAGCTTAGCCTCCCCTTCCCAAATGGATGTGAGTTGTGGGGAATATAATGGGCACTCGGTCTCAGCTTCGTGACCAGATTTTCTGAACTTTAACTCTTCCCTTATACCTGCATCCTTCTTTTTCCAGGAGAATCCTGGTAAAGTTCCCACTTGTAGTGAGCAAATGCACACACAGAATCTGTCCCAGCTTGTGAAGGGCTGATGCACCAGCCTCCACACAGGCCTGGGGGGGGAGGGGGAGGAGGTGGCTGCTGCTTTGTGGGCCTCGGGCCTCTCCTGAGAGAACAAAGCCCTTAATGTGAAGGAACAGGGTGAAAAGAAAGCACTGGGGCATCTCGTGCTTATCTCAGGCCCAAGAAGCTGGGGCATTCAAGCAGCACTGAAAAGGAAGAAACAATAATGACTTTGTGTTTAACATTAACAGGAAGGACCTGCAAATCTCCGACTTCTGGTACTTGACAGAGGGTGAGTAATATGCCATTCATCTCTAAGAACAGAAGAAAAGTCTAGTGGATCATGATGAAAATTCATTTATTATGGCTTCTCCTTGTCCCCTTATCTTTAAGAAAATAGTGTATTTGATAACCGTAGTACTAATAAAAATAGGTCCATAGTCATTCATTAGAGGTCAGCCTAGCTATCCATAATGGGAAAAGTATAAGAAATCATTTATTTCTCAGATACATTGGCCAGCCGTATGATTTTGTCCATCAGTAAATACATCTTGGATAGGTACAGCATAAAAAGTTAACTGAATAGTTTGTAAATTTCATAGATCTAACTGGATCAACAATCAGGAAACTGTACATCATTTTAAATGGTCCAAAGGTATTTACGGCAAAAGTACATCTTTTTTTTTTTTTTTTTTTAAACATTCCCCCAATGGTACTAAATTGATTTAAGAACATGATCTTGGAAAAATACAAATTGCATCAGAAAGATGCATGCAGCTGGTTTATGTAGGTTTTTTTATCTTCTAGCAATTACTTATGAGCAACAAGTGGTACAGGAGACGTTATTCAAGACACATAACCTGAAAGGGATGTGAACTGGTCATGTCATGTGGTCCTGCATAGTATTCAAGAAATATGAAAGAATAGAGAAAGGCTTAAAGACACCATATTAAGTGACTTCTGTGGAAGATGTATGGAAAAGTATGGGCAGCAGAAAAGTATTGAACTATATATACTCAGTGATATTGATACTGTTCCCCAATGAGATCAAACAGAGGAAAAGGGGCCTATATGTACAAAAATATTTACCAGCTTTTTTTGTGTTAGCAAAGTATCGGAAACTGAGGGGATGCCTATCAGTGGAGGAATGGTTGAACAATTATGCTACATAAAAAGAATAGACTACTGCTGTGCTGTAGAAGACTTGTATGAACTGATACAGAATCAGAACAGTTGCTACAATAACAATATTGTAATGATAATCAACTTTGAAAGACTTAGTGGCTCTGATTAATACAGAGACCAGCCAGTTTCAAAGGATTTGTGATGAAACATGCCAGCTACCTCCACACAGGGAGCCAATGGACTCAAAACATAATTTTTTTTCATTTTTTTTTTTTACTTTTGAAAAAAATATGGGTAAAATAAAAATCTGTTTTGCATCTATCTATCTATCTACATATATATATATATATATATATCTGTAATGAGTTTTGTTCTTCTTGGTGGAGAAATGGAAGAAACAGGAGAAAATCTAGAACTGAAAAAATGATTGAATTTTTTTTTAATTAAAATTTTTAAAAGATATAGGCAAGAATCACAGATTAGATATGAAGGATGATAGGCTCTAGAGCCAGAAGAAACTTCACAAGCCATCTAGCCCAATTCCCATAATTAATAGAGGAAGACCCTAAGTCTTAGGCAGGGTTCCCCAGGCATTAGGCACAAGACTTCAGAGGCAGCAGTGCTGTTTGCAGAGAAGCTGTGATTTGCACAATGAGATCATGGATTCCTCAGTCTCCAAAGTGAAAGTGTATCTTTCAGCATCACATTGTATAAAACTAACTGGCAGAGGTGATGTGCAAATTTACACGCTATTTAATGTAGGGGGGGAAAGCATCATCATGTTAAAAGTAAAAGTAAGAGAATGACAGACTTCACATTTGTCCCTTTTCCATAAATCAGGAGACTAGGTTAGAAGAGTTCATTCCTAGAGACCTGGGGCAACCTTTTACTTCAGGGGTGGACAAAACAGGTCACCAAAAATCCCATTGCTAGCCTACTCCACAATCCTGCTCCTTGCCCTGAAAAGACTAACTCCCTCAGAACTGACCACTCTGGTTATAGAAGTGATCCATCTCTTTCCCAGGCTAAAGAACTCTGAAATAAAACTAACAAAGACTAGTTAGGCACCATCATTTGCTTATTTGGTATTCTCATGTCTCTTTCCTCATCACTGAGGCCATCCTACTTGGTACAGTGCTGTACACAAAGTGCAGGCACCTAATGTTCCTTTAACTGAATTGCATTTGATAGGGTTTTTGCTGCTTTCTCATTTACTGTGACAACTCATTAGGTGCTTATACTGTCTGGAAACCCTGTTAGATGCTGAGGAATGAAACTTTGATGGTTATCCTAGAAAATCTTTTCAGCTGAAATTAGTCTTATTACTTTCTTTGATAATTTGACTTATAATATCAAATTACCTCTTCTAATGGAATTTTTGTTTCTTGATATTTAGGACTCATCCAGAAGTGTTTTACTGAATCTCTGGAACAACTACAGGTTGCTACTGAGCCCATTTCAGAAGTCCTTGAACACCTCCATCTCGAACCATCGCAGCCAGTTGAGGCACCCACTTCCAACTTGAGAGGAGACTTCTTGAAAAGGACAAGGCATTTTAAGTGTGTTTGCTATGGAATTGGGAAGTTTGCTTCATGTGTAATAGCCTGCAGTCAATTAGCATTTTTGCTTCTCCTTTTGGACAAGTTACAGGTAAGGACAGTAAGGGATATTGGTAAAGGAAATCAAAATTGAAAGGTCTGGCCGACTCTGTAGTATCTCCCTCTTCTTTCTTGTGCAGATTCCCAGAAATCACTGCTACATATTTGATCCTCTTTTTAATGAACTTGAAATTTCAGTTCTCAACACTCTTGGTCTGACTGTCCTCAAGGAGAATGAGGTAAGATCTTAAGAGTAAGAATGAACAAGGGGAAGCTTAGCATCGAGCTTCCTAAACGCAAGCCAAGCTCTGCACCATGGGAGTCACTTCTCTCTGAAAAGGTGACTTTTAAACACTGGTGGAGCACTCCACACTCAGACCAACTCCCATGTGACAGATAGTCTTTGACCACTTCCATGGGACTGTAGGGTCTATCATTCTGCTGTGCAGTCACAGCTTCACAAACTCAAGGTCTCCTCTGTTTCAATAGAATTCAGAGGACCTTCCTGGAGGGTGGGCACATTTCTCAATCTTCTGTGTACTTTATATGTACTTATGCAAAGGTCATGTCAAACAAACTGCCCACTCCCCAGGCCTCACCAAGGGTTTAGTGGTCCGAGTTTCTATTTTGAGTTTGATCCCTACTCAACTAACAACATCAGTGATGGGCTTGGGTTGAATTCCTTTGTTGAATCTAACTGAAGTGGTTTCTATGGAGTATAGCAATCTGCGTTCTGCTAGTCACAATATTGTCAAATTTGTTCATAGGAAGGAAAACGGAATATTTGTGGTGAACCCACCATTTTTTACATGATCCACTGCGGAACAGCATTGTATAACAATCTGTTATGGAGTAACTGGTCAGTCGATTCTCTTTCCAAGGTGATGATCATTGGAAATAGTTTCAGAAGAATTGAAGGAAAGTAAGTGCCTGAAGTAATGTCAGGTTTGAGTTGAAGTTCACTTTGAACATTTTCAGATTGCTCTGGATTGATTTCGAACATTTCCACACTTCCACCCCTGGCCTTCTGAAATTACTTCTCTCCTAGAATTAGTGTTAAAAAGGAAGACAAGAAAATGAGCCCCAAAGGCTTTGGTTAATATGAGATAAAACATAAGGAAATTATAGAATCTGCCTTTGTTTCTGTTTGGTTAATCTGTAAATGGCTGTAACGGTTGCTGCACTTAGGATCAGTAACTTCCTGGTACAGTTATCTATCTGGGCTCAGCATTAGCTCATAATTCTTCCTAAGGCATAAAATACTGAAGCATTAGAACGGGAAGGGGAAGATGCAGAGAGGCAAATTTCATTTTGAAAATGGAAACCCAACAGTCATCTTAGAATACAATGGGCTGCCTGTGGTCTTCAGATAGAGGCTGGAGGAACAACCACTAGCTGGGGATGTTGTAGAAGGAATCCCATCAGGTCTGGGTCACCCCACTTGGCTTCTGATGTCCTCTCAGGGCTGGGATTCTGGTACCTGTGAGATCTTCTGGCCTCCATCCCTCCCAGACAGGTTCAAGGAAAACATTTTCCCTTCCCAGTTACTCTTCCTCATCCCAGCTAACCATTTTAGAAAGTTCTGCTTTTAGTTTAGATACTCCTTTTGTCCATTTATTCTGTCTCACTTCTTAATCATGGTTTAATTTCCAGGTTATTTACAAGGATTCTGCAGAAGTTTTACCCCTACATAGCAAACGTACGTATATTTGTGGTAAGGCTGGGGAATAGCTAATCGTTTTACCTCTTCCTCAGTGTTAAAAATCTACATCCAAATTGTGTATAAATTAACCAGTAATTGAAACAAGAATTAAGGGAGTATGTGGATAATGTCTTAGGAAGTGATTCAGTTTGATTACAATGAGTGTATTTCAGGCCGAGATGTGATTCAGTTTGATTATAATGAATGTATTTCAGTCCTGAGATGACTCTTAGACGGTCTCTTAATATTTCTGTTAACTTGTTTCCATTTTTTTTTTCTACTCATTAAAATTATGGTGAAACATTTTCACTGTTCTTGGGACTATGAGGGAGGGGTATAAAATTTTGGTTTTTTTTTTATTTATTGGAAAACAGTATCCCTCATTAAACTTATATTCTGAGAATTAAATGACTAAATCTAGCATTTGCCCAGAATAAGTTTGAGAGTCTAATTGGGTTTTCTTTGCATTCTTTCTAGATTTTAAAAGGAATAGAGGAAATAGAATTTCCTGAGACACTGCAATACATGGATGTGTTTAACGATACTGCCATCCATTGGTTTCCTTTACAAAAGCTGAAAGCACTCCCCAGTGAAATCTGGACCTTCCAAGAAGAGCCTGCCTATTCAGAAAGTGAGGAGTTAGAAATCATCAAGAACCGGAGGAAGCAGACTCAGCCCTTGACTGAATGACTTTTAATTAGCTGTTACCGCCCAGTGGATAGAAGCAAAGAGCCAGGAGTTGAGTGTGGCCTCAGACACGTATTATGGACACTGGCCACATCCTAACTTCAGTTCCCCAAGTAGTATCTACGAGCTGTAGAGGCCAAATGGTACACTGAGGCCAAACAGGGTGGACTACATCAGAAAGCTAAAAAAATAGCCAACCCCTTGGGTGACATCAAAGAATTCCTTGTTTCTCTTACCCAGATGGACTGGGCGAGGAGAATTTAGGAAGAGGGACCATGTGACATGCCAAGTCTTCCCAATTTGGGAAGGCATGCTTGATATTTTATAATCTTTTCTTGGAAATAAATACTTAGCATTTCCTTTAACTTTGATATCTTGTCATGATTGATAGAAAGTAGTCGTTGGTCCATGAGAATGAGACAATTGGGGAGGAAGGCTTGTGATTAAACTCCACTGCTGAAGTCTTGGCTTGAATCCTTGTGGACAGAAGAGACATGTTTTTATTTTCCCCCACACCATGGATGGGGAGAAGTCTGGGTAGGCAAATTCTTAGTAGGAGGAGGATAGGAGACTAGATTCTCATCTAGGTTCTATTTTGATGGTGATGACAGCCTTGCTTCTGGGCCATGCCCACCTCAGTTGGGTTCTGGTTTACATTAGGAAGCCTGGCCAATTCTGATCACTTAACTAGATAAGTGCGGTATAACTTCGGCCTACTAGGGCTGTCCACCTCCACTCCCCAAGACCAAGTCTGGCTGTAACCAGGCCTATCATGGATTCAGTGGGGTCCCAATAAGTTCGCTTTTCAAAAGTCTTTAATACATCCTTTTTACAACTTTCCTGCCCAAGAGCCGTGCCCTACTTTGCCATATCAATCAGGCTTTGGAGGGAGGTGGGCACCCAAGTCTTCTCCCCTTGCACAAACACAACCCCCCGGTCAATATAGACCACAATCCGCCCAAACGTGTAGAGCTGTTTCCCTTCATGCCTTTTCCCAATAACGGGCATGAAAACAATGTTATGCTCTTCAGCCTTTGTTTGAATGAGGTCTTTGAAGTTCATGGGCACCGCACTGGCTGCCATGCCTATGCCCCTCTGGGCCATGTTCTCAGCTTCTCGGCGCTCCTGCATGGCCTCGTACTGGAAGTCTTTCCTCCGCTCCGTGTGGGTGAGATAAGCAATGTTTTCCCGGGCTCCAGGCTGCATGTAGGCTCCTATGAAAGCACAATCGGAAAAAAAATGTAGATGTGAGAACTAGGAAGTGCTTTGGAAAGAGAGCAAACACAGAAAGTGAAGTGTTCACCTAATCCTGGGGTTAATACAAACTCCTCATCTATCAGCTGTTTGAAGTTCAGCCCTGAACCAAAGTTCTGAAATAAAACGCAGCAGCCCTGTCCCTATGGAAGAAATTTAAACAAGTAGTTTGACAGGTTCATTCAATCCCAAAAAGTCCACCACCTACGCAACAATAGCACTTGGAAGGCCAAGCCGAGAGTCAGTGCTCAATAGCACAAAGTAGAAAAGACTCGAGTCAAAGACTAGCCCTGCCCCTCCTTGGCTGGGTAACCAGAAGCAAATCCCCCAGATCTCTGAGCCCATTTCCTCAGCTAAAAAACAAGGACTGCAGATTTTATGACAGCCCAGCACTTTGCAATCCAACCTGCTAAGAGTCAGTTCCTAGTTACAAAGACAATAAATCTGCAGGCTTTTGTTTAATGGTAAGGGTTTGAGGGGGCTTTATATGAAACAAAGTAGCTTTAATATTAAAGCTACTTAACAAAGCACCAACGAGAGTTCGGTCTGTGTATCTTAAAGCCCTCCTCCACAGTAGTGGGCAGGTAAAAGCCTGTGTGTATTCTGAGTTGAGTCCTCCTCTTCGGAGATCTCTGCCACCAGCTCCAGCCAGGACCCATTTAGACCACCCATATATTTGAAGCAGCACTTTATCAAGGTTTACAACTCAAGGTGCCATACTGGTCAGCATCCCAGGCTGAATTCAGCCTCAGTATTGGCTGTGGCGGAAGCCAATCCTTTCACCTCCCCCTGCCTCAGTCTGCTCATCTGTAAAATGGAGATAATAGCCCTTAGCTCCCAGAATTGTGGTGAGGAAAGCACTCTGTAATCCAAGCACACTATTAATGGAAGCTATCTTTCATTATCTGATCTTCTTATGTGTTATCATTACTTTCTTTTTATAGACTTGCCTAAGGTCACACAGCCACTGACGAGACAGGACTGTGAAGCCCAAGTCCAGTACTCTTTGCTTTCCCCTTTCCTATGCCAGCAGGGTAGGGGCTGACAGAGAAACACTGTAAACTCTCAAGCAGAGTTCCTGTCTATGGTTAAGAGGCCTTTCTGGCCAGTCTCGTCCTCTCCGAGGGCAGTGAACAAAAAGGAAGCTCCGGCTTGGGAACCTTCAAGCAGTGTTAGAAGTGTTCCTTAGTCCTCCCCCTCCCAGACCCTGGAGAAAAGGGGGCCGACCCACTCACCGACATTGGAAGATACAGCCCGGTTCATGATATCGAGTGCTTCATTGAATTTGTCCTTGATCGAAGGATGGGCCAAAACCTGGTCTGAGAACATGGACTTCCATCCCAGGTACCATTTGGTGATCTCTTCATAATTCGGACTATTGCTGAGCCAGGAGCACAGAACCTAGCAAGGAACCAAAAATATCACCTGCATGGCCACAGATCCAGGCAGAACATCCAGACTGTGGGCCCTTCATTTCAGTCACAGCAGTACAGTTAAAGGTCAGCTGAATGACTGCAATGTCTTCTACTGTTAACTAGCCCAATTTCATTTTGCAGAGATGGGGTCACACCTACTCCAGCCCCCTAGCCTCTATATCATTTTAATTTGTCAATTCGACATTTACTGACTCCAGGACATTTGATTCTCAGTCCTGTGATCAGGCTCTTCATATCCTTTTTCTGATTTTCTCTTCTTGTAGAAAATTAGATCTCTGACTGCTATAAACATACCTGAAGCCATTTAGGAAAGAAATGTTTCTCAAGAAGTCCTACTAGGCTGGAGACAGAGATCATCCCTTCCCAGTCAATCACCCAATAAAAAGCATCCATGTGCTGCTGGTGAGGGTTAATGATTAATTCATTAAGACACATCCCTGGAAGAGAGCAAAGAAAAATAGCAGAATGGCATTAATGAAGGCTCTCATCTGACCCTGTCTGTGAGGCTCTCCAAGAAAAAAAATTAGGCCTTATTCAATGTGAACCTATAAAAAAGGCAAAGCAGGTGCAGCACAGAGTGGTTTGTGGATGTTTGCTGGAGGGAGCTAATACAGATTACAAATACAAAATTTTTTAATGGGAAGGGGATTGTACTACTGAGAGAACTCCCTTAGGAGGCTTCCTCAAACTGGAGAATGCTAGGATATGGGAAAAGTACCAGTGATAAGTAAAGCTTTAGGACTGATTTATGGGCAGCCTCATCATGGAAGCAGCAACAGTGTATAAGAAACACTGGCTGTGAAGTCCACCTGGGATCCCTCCTATATCTGCTACTGAAGCTCTGTGATCTTTGGCAAGGGGAACCTTATAATCTTATAAAATGAGACTGTTAGATTAGATGAAGCATTCAACAGTTCTAATCTACAATCCTATGAATAAGATATAGCATTCTGGAAAATTGATAGTGAAAATAAGTACAAAGGCAGGTATTCATATCATGTCTACTATGTACCAGGCATGTGCTATGCTATTTGTAAATATCTCATTTGATCCTCAAAGCCCTGGGAGGTAGGTGCTATTTTGATCTCTATTTTAAAACTGAGGAAACCAAGGCAAACAAGTTAAGTGACTTGCCCAAAGTCACACCACTAGTGAGTGTCTGTGGTAGAATTTGAACTCAGGCTTTCTGACTCCAGGTTCAGCACTCCATCCCCTGGGGCACCTAGCTGCCTTTGATTTAGAAAGGAGATGATAAGATTCTGTTAGATTAACAGCTGTAAACAAAATAAGTATCCAATTACTGGAAAATGGCTAAACAAACTAAAGCATATAAATGGAATATGTGACTAGAAAGAGAGAATAAAGAATATTAAAAATTTAGAGAGACCTAGTAAGACTTTTACAAAGAGATAGGAAAGAGCTAGAGACAAAACCCAACACACACAATGATTACTACAATGGAAGCGGGTGATCTCAGGGGCCCAGTGCAGCCATCAATATTAGTCACTGACTTAATATCAAAGGACCCAAACTCTTTATCTGGCAAGTGATAAAACTATTCTAAGGTCAGGGCTTAGCATAGTGTTCAGCACACAGTAGGTGTTTTTAAGGGTCAGCTGAATGACAGTTACTAGGAAACACACTTGTGTTTGCTAGGAAGTCTTTTGTGTCTCAACAAAAGATGTCAATAAAATTTTTGAAGCGTAAACAGTTACAAAAGATAACAGGGATATTATAAGATATAACAACTCTATTATAAGCAGCAAAAATTTGCATCTAAAGACTTGAGGCTGGCCCTCGGGAACCCCTACACAGAAGCTGTCCACCCCCAGGACCCGTCCTTCAGATCATCTCACCTAATTTGGGCACAATGTTTTTGACCATGAAAGCCTCCCAGGAGCCCGGGGTAAACACATCCTTCCAAGGCTGGAGGATGAGCTTGGCCGAGGAATCACTGGGATGCCATTTCTGCAGAGCACTGGATAACTTGTTGCGGATCGGGGAGTATAAAGGCTCCAAGCGGGACTGCATGAGTGGAAGCCAGGGGTGTATCCATGAGTGGATGGGCACGGTGTCTGTCAGAGGATTCCAGTTTTCAACCTAGAGAAGAAGCAAGACAAAAGAGAGTCACCTGAGGGGGAAGTTGCCCCTCTACTTCAGAGCCATTCTCTGTCACCTCCGTGAGGGAGGGCGAGGCACTCTTAGGCAAGCCCAGGAGGCCACTCTGAACCTGCTTTTTCTCCAACAAAGAAGGCTTCTGCCTTAAGTTCTGCCCTTGTACTTGTCATCCTCACAATCTTGCCAAGAAGAATGCTGCCAATTCTACAGGGCAGGCCAAGGGGAAATGGGCAAGGGTGGGCATTTCAACTTGTAGGAAATTGGCCAGTCCTTCCACATCTCATTCAAGTCTGGCCTAGGTTCTCCCCCAAGGGCCAGAGGACACAGAGATGAATAAGACGCAGCCCCTGTTTCCCTTCTTGGTTCTAGGTAACAAGACTATCTCCCCTGGAACCTCCCCTGCCTCTTCCACTCCCTGGAATGGTCTGACCTAGACAGGGCAGACAAGATAAGTTGAGTAACCTGGGTAACCAGACACACTCTAAGAGTTCAGAGAAGAGGGAGGTCACTGCTCAAGCATGGGAAACCTCAAGGAATGGGGAGGATGGAGACAAGGGAGGAAGAGGAGGAAGGGGCACCCGAGGTCTGGGACCAGCACAAGAAGGTGGTGAAGAAGTACACAAGTGAAGGACAAATTCAGAGTTCAGGAGGTCACTCAGAAGCCGGACCCAGGGGCTGGAGGCAGACTGGAAAGGCCCAGAATGCAGGACTGAGGTCTCGGACTTTGTCTGGCAATGGGATGTGACACAAACATAATCACTGTGCTTTACAAGATGAATCTGGCAGTGGCTGTGGGATGAGGGAAGGGGAGAGTGCCCAAGGGGAGGCTAATTAGGAAGTTATCATAACAACTTAAACAAGCAAAATGTGAGAAATAAGTGAGGGCAGTGAAAACACCAGGGGGGGAAGGACACAGGAGAGCTCCCTCATTCTAGGCCATAGCTGCGTTCACAGGGTTCTGGGGTGCCGCCGAGGGGTGCCCTCAACATTAAGAGTCAGCAAATCCCTCCTGAAGGCCCCTGCGGAGGCCTGATCACTCTACCTCCTTCTGCAGTTTGGGGAAGATGAGCTGGTCCAGTATGTTATCCAGGATCCACACCGGAATAATATGGACCCAACTATCCAAGAAGTCCACCATTGGGTCACAGTTCCTTGGCTGCCACTGAGTTACGATATTTCGAACAAAAGGCATCCACATTTCCCAGATGAGCCTAGAATCATAAGGGGAAGCAAATTACATGGAATTAGAACAAAGCCCATGGCTGCCTCTCTGAAAACAGATGGACACCAACAGAGGCAACCTTTCATCTCTGGGACAGACACACAGCACACGGAAGTTCAGGAAATGGGGTGCTGAAAAGGCAACAGATTTAAGCTCACTTTACCCCTGGAACCAACTAAGTGCTAGCACTGGGGCCAGTCCCCACCTGCAAGCAGCTGATCTTCTACAGGGAAAATAAGAACACATAAAATGATACACCGAAGAAATATAAAGTTAATAAATCCAAATGGACAGAGTAGATTAATACAAGGTGTTCTGGGAAAAGGGCACTAAGCCTTGGGGAAATCAGAAAAGGATTTATACAGATAGGCTCAAGCTCCATCTTCTAGGAAGAGAAAGATTCTGAGGGGTCAGGAGACAGCCCGAACAAAGGTATGGACACAGCAAGTGGAAGGTCACTTGTGAAGAACAGAGGCGGCCATGTGGCAGATCTTGACAGGAAGCAGAGTCAGGCCCAATGAGGCTGGAAAGAGATGTTGGAGCTGGGCTTTAAAAGCTAATCAAAGGGACGCCGAGCTGATTTAGAGACAGAAGTCACCAGGGAGGGCTGACATGGCTAGGTCTGCATTGAGATAGAGTCAGGCATGCATTTTGGAGACCAGGGAGGACACTGCTGCAGGAGGGGATAATGTCCATGTGGAGGGGAGGCAGATGGGAGGGATGTAGAAATTGCAAAGCTTGGCAAATGGAGGGAGGTAGACTGAGGAGTCCAGGTTAAGCCTGAGGTTATGAATTCAGGAGCCTAAAAAACATTGTGCCCTTCAACAAAAATTGGGAAGTTTGAAAGAGAAAGGTTAAGATGAATTAGCTCTGGATATGGTGGAACATCTAATATAAAATGGGTCCCTGGGTGATGTGAGACTGGAGTTCAGGGAGGAAATTGGGGCAGCACAGAGGTAACAGCTAATCCTATTGGAGATGATAAATTTCTTGGGAACAGATTAAGGATTCTTAACCTGGGTTTTGGATAGGTTTTAGGAGGTCTGTGGATTTTTTTTTTTTTTTTTTTAAATAGGGTGATAAAATCTGGAACACAAGGTTTTGGAAAAGATAAATGTTGAAAACTATCTTTGCATGTATTTGGAAAAATAAAATACTATTAAAATTTTTTTAATTTTTTGCTTTAAAGGTGATAACTAATTCATTAAAACTGTTTTCCTAGCATTTGACCCAGCACTGCCACTACTGGGTCTACCCGAAGGAAATCATAAAGGAGGGAAAAGGACCCACAAGTGCAAAAATGTTTATATCAGTACTTTTTGTAGTGGCAAGAAACTGGAAACTGAGTGGATGCCCATCAGTTGAAGAATGGCTGAATAAGTTACAGTAAATGAAGATAATGGAATATTATCATTCTATAAAAAATGATGAACAAGCTAATTTTAGAAAGGCCTGGAAAGATTTATACAAACTGATGCTGAGCAAAACAAGCAGCACCAGGAATACATTGTGCACAATAACAGTAAGATTGTGTGATGATCAATTAGGAAAGGCTTGGTTCTTCTCAGTAGTTCAGTGAGCCAAGGCAATCCCAATAGTCTTTGGACAGAAAATGTCATCTGCATCCAGAAAAGGAAATAAGGAGTCTCTCTCTCCTATGGTTTTTCCCTTTTGCTCTGATTTTTCTCTCCCAACATGATTCATAAAGCAAAGTGTATTAAAATAAATACATATAAAATAATCTTTTCCTTTTTAGACCTATGCGATTTGAAAAAATATTCTTCTGAGAATGTTTGTTATTGACTTAAGATAAATAGGCAAGAGTACCTAGCTGGTGCAGTGAATAGAGCACTGATCCTGGAGTCAAAAAGCCCTGAGTTTAAATCTGGTCTTGGACACTTAGTAGGTGGGTAACCCTAAGCAAGTTACTTAAATCTTGAGAAAGAAAGAAAAGGAAGGAAGGGAGGGAGGGAGACAGACATGGGTTTTGCTAGACTGCCAAAGGGGTCAAGAGACAAGAGGGCAAGAAGGCCCACTATAGTGGGACTGGCCCTCGAGGAACATCTGAAGTTGGGGAGCTTGAGGCAGAGTGGAAGCAAACCAGGACAGAGCAGTGCGTAAGTGAAGCCCCAGAGTGGAGGAGAGGGGAGACGAGATAGCCAGGACATCACTTCTAAGTCTAGAGAGGGGTCTGGGCTGGGTAGCAAAAGGTATGGAGTAATGCAGGTGCTTCTGGGGTTTGGCAGATCCAGGCCTGCGGCTCAGCCTTCCGGCTACAGGTCCAGGGGCCTTTCTAAGACACAAGAAGTGTTCTAGGAGCAATGAGACCATTGTGGGTGGCCCAGGTCTGCTCTGTAAAGGCCCAGCAGCAAGGGAAGCCGGTGCTGTAGCCACCTTACCACAGGGCAGCTGGCCTGGGACAGGACGCAGGCTCGGAGCCCAACCATCCCCATGGGGCACCAGGGAAGCAGGACACTGCTTGTGTTACCTGTGGAAAGCATCTGCCGCGAGGTCTTGGCCCCCGTGGGACAGGATCTGATCATTCTCCAAAAGGCTCTTCCACTTGGCGATGATGCCAGTGCCATAAGTGCAGTCCTGAACACAAAAGCACACAGGGTCACTTCTGAGAACTCGGGTCAAATGTGGGGATCAGATAATACCTCTTCCCCAGAAAGGACAGCCCAAAACCACTCGCCCATGTGTCCCCGGCTGGGGCGGCACTGACCTTGAGGGGATCCCAGTCCTTGAAATAATCTTTCATGAGCGGGTAGACGATGGCCACAGCCAGGTCCACGCGGTCCGACATGCGGTATTCCTCATAGTACTTATCCTGGAGAGTCTCAAATATCCGGGCACACTCGTCCAGCGTCAGCGGGTCCCGGCAGTCGGGCTGCATCCTTCGCTCACACTCCTCGACCATCTCCAGGACCTTACTGAGGTTGGTGATCACCGTCTCCTCGTGGGACAGCACCTCAGACATTTTCTCTAGCTCGTGGGTCAGGTTGACAACCATGTCTCTCTCGTACTGCAGCTGCCGGTCATTCTGGATGATCTCCTGCTCCGTGATGTCGATGAGAAGCTGGAGGTTGTGCTCCAGCTCAGGCAGGGCAAAGGCCTGCGGCTTGGAGTCTTTGCCCGGCAGCGGCACCTGCTGCTGCTGGACACCGTCCTCAGGGATGTTGTGCTTGTGGCTGATCTGGCTGTAGCTGTAATAGACCTTCTGCTCCCGACCTGTCATGTCAATCACCTGGCAGGCCACCAAAAGAAAGGATGGGATTAGTGCCGGAGCCCCTCCCCCTGCTACGCCAGGGGGCTCATTTCCCAAACACCGTTTAGGCAGAGACAACCTTGGGACCAGAAAGCGGGAGCCCTGGGTGCCAATCCTGGCTGCCCCAGCCGCTTTTTACTTGTGACTGGGGCTGAGCCACTTCACCTGAGCCTCAGTGTCTCATTTGCACCATCCATCCTGTAGGTACATGGTGAGACAAATGCTGTATGAACTTTAATGCCCAAAAGAAATGTCCATTATCATGGTTCAGATTTAGAACTGGAAGGGCCCTGGGCCAAGCCCTTACTGGATATATGAGGTACCAACTGTGAGGAAAGGAGGCAATCTGCTGAGTGACGGGCCGGGGACACGCCAAGCACTGTCCCAAACAGGAGGTCGGGCTTCTGGCTGTGAAGTTCAGCACTGAGCCATCAAAAACATGGGCACTGGCAAAGTTTCTCACCTACCCAGTTTGACCAGCAGGACTTTCTGGAAACAAGCTGTGAGAAGCCCTGGGGGATTCCTCAGCCATAAACCTCTGGCCCTTGGATGCCCCTGAAAACTGGGCAGACAGAACTCAGACCTGGAGTGGGGCATGCCAAGAAATTTTACCACATATGCCCCAAATTCAAGACTCCTCCCACTGAAAAAGCCAGGTTTCCATTTTAACATGACAAGTTACCTGTTTTCTTTGTCAAATAAAAACCTCCTATTTGAAACTGGATCTGTTGTGAATTGTTACCATGAGCACAAATCTGTAGATCGCTGAATCACAGAATTTCAGAGTAAGAAAGGCTCCTGGAGACCGCCTGGAGTCCCTAACCACATCAGTAACAGAGAATGGGACGATCTGGGCTCCCACCCTCCCACCTGCCTGCTGCACGGCTCTGATGGATCTGGCGCTGCTCTCAGAGCCAGTGCAACGAGGCTCATCCTGCTTCCAAGGGACAGACGCTCACGCCCTCCCGCCAGTCTGCTGTTCCGTAGGCTAAACCCACACAATGAGACACAGAGTTCATTCTAGACAATCTCAGGATAAAGTCAAATTTCAAAATTCACTGTACCTTAACCTGGGAAAGTTCCTTCTGAGGCGCAGAGAGTTTCTTGCCAATTCTGCCTTTTGCCTTCAATTCTTCAACTGTCTTATAGGAATATTTAGGTTTCTTCTTGCCCCCGCTGGGATCTTTCCGCCACTGGCTGAGCTCCTTCTGGAACTCCTGAGAAAAGCAATTAGGTCAGTCTAGAAAAGGAAAGGACTGATTCACAGCATGACAGTTATTGTCAGGCTGCTGGAAGAGATTCAGCCTTCACTGCTAACACTCCCCGACCTACGACATCCTAAGAAAATAAATCCATGGAACACTGGCAGCAGATGCCCCAAAGTGGCAGAACGCTTCCTCCCACAGCAGCTTGTATCACACGCCCAGCAAATCCAACAAGAATCAGAAACAGTATGTTATGTTGACAGCTTTTCCAGAAAGGAAACAAAGACAAAGACAGTTTGCAGACAAATCCTGGCAGCCCAAGATTTTGTTGACTGTCAAGGCTTGCACATTGTTCGGCAGGAGAAGCCAAAAGAATTTACTATCCAATGACTGAACCCACAGAACCAAGGAAAAAAAAGGGCCCCGTCCCGGGTGGCGCAGCAGATAATGCAAAGACATTCGGGGTTCCCAAGGAGCCAGCCGCCTCCCTCCAGGCTTCCCAAGTTACCTCCTCAGCCTCTTCTTCCGAGTCAACCACTGGGAAATCTTGCACTGACTGAGTGGTCCGTTCTGAGCCATAGGCGCCCACAGCACCCTTGCCTTTTCTCTGCTTGGCTTCAATGGGATTAATGATACCTGTCAAAATGCACACAGAATGTCAGCTTGGTGAGATGGCTCAGCAGAGGAGCTCTTGAAAGAAGAAGTAGGGACAGCTAGCTGGCTCAATGGATAGTGCACTGGCCCCAGATCAGGAGGATCCGAGTTCAAATCAAGCCTCAGACATTTACTAGCTGTATGACCCTAGGCAAATCACTTAATCCCAGTTGCAAAGAAGATAGAAGGGAGAAGGAAAAAGGGGAAGAGGAGAAAAGGAGGAAGAACAGAAACAGAGACACAACAGTGGTCCACATGTACACATCTCAACAAGCTGATCCAGGCAGTGGCTGGCATCCAAGCAAACAAGCCAGGGTGAGGGAAGCAATTTAGACTCATCAAAGCACTGGAAATGGAAGGGACCCCCACCCCTAATAAGGGGAGCGCAGGCCCAGGAGGGACCAGACATCACCTTTCAACTGTCTCACTTTAAAGAGACTGAAGCCAAGCAAGAAGAAGTGACCTCTCCAGCAGTGGCTGACAGTCACTAACAGAACCTGGGTTTCCTGGCTCCCTCCCCAATGTAGGTTCAGAATCAGAACATGGAGGGGATAGAAGGTCTGTCTCAGAAGTGGGAACACCTGGGTTCTTCTGAACAACTCACTTATCCTCTCACACCTCCAGACAACTCTGAATAAGTTTTAGAGAAAATGCCAAGCCGCATTAATGGTAACAAAACTAGTATTTGCATAATTCTCCAGGTCTGCAAAGAGTTTTATAATATGCTTTTTCATTTGTTCCCCACAACCCTGTGAAGTGGATGTGATTATGCCCATTTTACAGATGAGGAAAGTAAGGCTGAGAGAACAGTGAAGTGACTGGCTGAAAATTGAAATGGTATCTCTTCAATATCTCTGCCAAGAAAACTCCAAACAGAGTCACCGAAAGCTAGACACAAAATGGAAAATGACTGAACATTAACAACGTAGTAACAACCTAATTTTTTTTTAATATAATCACTATTTGGAAATAATCAAAGTGTCTTTTTTTACAATCAGCAATCTAGGATTTCCATAATACAGATAAGTTTCTCTCCTAGCCTTATTCTAAATTAGCAATGTCATAATATACATTCTATAAATATATTCACCTAGTTCTCTTTCTAGAGTCTCAATTTTCAAGCACATTTCAATGCCACAGACCAGTAAAAATTAAAAGGGAAAGAAAACTATTTTCAAATGCATATCCTATTTGACTTACCCTGTGCATTCTTCCCAAGACCCTTTCCTGGGACATAACCCATCTTCTGCAAAAGCTTCTGGCCTATTCCTTTGGTGTGCCTTTCCCAGCTGCCAAAATCCGTGAAAGACTTGGCTCCACCTACAAATCCTTTCTGGCTAGGTTTAAAATTGCCACCCTGAGGAGATAAAAAAAAGAAAGACGATCTGAAAAGTTTTGCCTGAACCAAAAATTTATTTGCAAAACACAATAGAGAACTGGGAAGAAATGTAGTTGCATTCTTAAAACCCCTCCAAATGAAAGGGCCCTTGTTGGAATAAAATCTGGTGTATCCCCTCTTCCCTCCAGGATTGACTACAAGCACCTCAAAGCCTGGACTGCAAGGCTCTTAGCTATAAGCTTTGCAACGTGCACAGATCCTGTGAGGATGTGATCACCTTCCCAACTGTCTGGCAAAACCTTACTGTTTTTAGTTTCTTTGGTCCAAAATCTTTAGGAAAATCCTCCTGCTTAACAGGTTTTTCCTCCTCATCCGAATCTTCCTCATCCGCTTCCTCGGCAGCTTTCTTCAGTCCAGCACTAATAAAATTCACAGGAGCAGAGAAGTCTCGGGAGCTGAAATATATCCCAAAAGAAGAAATTGTAAAGACTACTCTCAGAGAAGCCTATTCAGCTGACAGGTGCCACCGCAATCACAGATGAGGAAAGGCTGCACAGGAAATGTAGCTTTCAAAGGTGCCATTAAAAAAAAAAAAAAAAAAAAGATTAATCCATTTAAATCTAACCAGATAGCTGTAGTTTTATAAAATACCATCTCTGAAGCATACAGCTTAGTTCAAAAAAATCCAAGTCTTTGCGGTACATTCAAATGCAAACCTTGGGAAGAATCATTTTAATTTAAAAAATCAAAGATCCAAAGGATTTGAGTCCATTTAATCTTTTGTTCCACTAAAAAAACCTCCACGAATCTAAATGACCATGGCAACAAGAATAGCCAAATGAAAAGAATCTTTAAGAACAAAGCCACTGACAAAGAAAGCAGAACCATTACTATCAAGTCACGTGGGGAAATGATTATGCTAATAATATATTGTGCCTTTAACCACTTGTGAAGTAAAATATTAGAAAACTACACAACCATGAAATCAACAACATAAATATTCAGGGCCTTAAGAAATTAATGCCATAATAAACATGAAAGGGATTTAAAAACTACCTACTTCAGAGACACTTTGACAAACATCATTTAATCTAAGTTTCTTACTGAATAAATACAATTATTTTGAGCAGTCAAGAGAACTTAGGAAATTCTCAAGAATGAAAAGAACTAAAAGTCACTTGGCAGGCCAGAATGGGACATGAGAATCAATCAACTAATATAAAAATCTCTGCCACCATACCTCACACATATAAAGCCATCATTTCTGACTCACTGCCAGGAGAACCCTTAGAACTCTTCAAGTGATTATCCTAATCCTGTTCTTGTTGCCCTTGGTAACTAACCACACACATCAGTGAAAAAGCCAGTTTAGACTCCCTCCCCTTCCTCAAATTATGCTGTACTTTATATGTACATGTTACATCCTGTCTCAGAATGTCTATTCCCTAAGGGAAGTAACTTTCCCCTTGCTACTTCTCTGGGTTATCTTCAGCACCTCACACAATTCTTTCAAAAGCTGATCCATTAATAGAAGCTTTATGAATGAATGAAAGCTGATCAGGATCTGTAAAATGATGGTACTTAGTCTGGGTTACTAAGGATCTTTTTCATTTGAATGGTTTATACACCTACTCATAGATTCATAATCTGTGGCTGCAGAAATGAGTGCATACTAAATCTTTACCTCAATAGCAACATGCTCTAATCAGTAGAGTTCACTGACCAATAATCTATATGTTAATGAATGTTGCCCTGCCCGGCACTGAAATCCAGAGCAGAAATGCTGACCTCAACTGGCACATGCTTTTCTGAAGGAACAACTGAATGTGCCCCAGATGTGATATTCTAGTTTCTGATTCAGAAGAATACAGTTGGCTACATCCAATTCCCCCTGCTGTACACAAAAGCAGCCAACCCTGGATGGTAAATCCATATACCGTTTGCCTCCAAAGCTGGGCCGCTCGTCCTCAAGGTCACGCTCAGCCCAAACTCCATAGGTGGCCTCCTCCTTGGTTTGCCAATGACGCTGGCGGTTTGGATTGAATTCGTTCTGGAGGTCCCAGTCCGTGATCTCAAAGTTCTCCATCTCATCTTCTTCTTCATCAATGGCTCCTTCACCTTCTCGGTAGAGATGAGACAGCGACATGGTGCTAGTTCTGGGGAGAGAGGGAGAAAGAGATGAAAAGTGCAAGACCTTGTGACAACTCTTAAGTCCAGAGCCTGTCTACAGCACCCACAACATGTGGCCCTCTGGCTGCCTCTTGAAGAAATATCCTGATAAGGAACTCCTGTCTGCTCACAATGAACTCTAATGTCAAACAGTTCTATTCATAGGAAGTTCTTCCCCTATGTCAAGGTGCAATCTGCCTTCTTGTACCTTCCATTCATTAGAAATAATTCTGCCCTAAAAGACCAAGAAAAATTAAATCTTATCCCTCTTTATTTTATTTAAAATATTTGAAGATACCAATCATGCCCCCTTTCCACCCAGATAACCAAATATGTCAGTTTTACACAATTTTAGGACGTCAATAAATTGAAGGGACATTAGCTTATCTTTTTTAAAAAAACTACTAAAGTTGGCAACAAACAAAACAGGAGACACTTGTGGAACCTCAGCAAATGGCAAGGATTAATTGAAGGAATTGGAGAAAGGAAGGTAAACATCTTAAAAGAGGACAGTGTGGTATAAAGAAAGAAAGCATTGGATTAGGTCCTCAATAAATTGAAGGCACATTAGTTAGCTTATCTTTTCTGAAAAACTACTGACATGAATAGAGCAGCAGCCCTGAAGTCAGGAGGACCTAAATTCATATGTGGTCTCAGACACTTAACATTCCCTAGCTGTGTGACCCTGGGCAAGCCTCTTAACTCCAATTGTCTCAGCAAAAAACAAACAAGCAAACAAAAAAAAGCACTATGGACACTGGCAACAAACAAAACAGGAGACACTTGTGGAACCTCAGCAAATACCGAGGATTCATGTGAAGGAATTGGAGAAAGGAAGGTAAACATCTTAAAAGAAGGCAGTGTGGTATAATGAAGGAAAGCATTGGATTTAAGAGTAAAAACAAAACAAAAAAATCTTAGAAGCCATTAAAGGTCATCATTGATTTTGCAAAAGACAGGAAGCTTCCAGGAGGAAGAGGCTTGTTTGAAGCCAACAAGAAAAAAAAAAAAAAAACACAAGACATAAAAAACCAGAATGATTTTGAGAAATCTTCAATTGCTTTCATTTGTTTGGCTCATTCCAGTTTTTAAGCACGTCTAACTCAAAGAAAGCCTCTGATGAAACACTTCTAAACGATTTAGAAAATCTTGCTATTATTCACTTTATTACATGTATATAACAGAGGATCGAAAGGGGGGGGGCTTCTGACTTTGACATTTACCCAAAATGTAACTGTACACAGGAAAGTGATCTCAATCTCCTCCTTGCAAAGTAAGGGTGCTGGATGTGTTTTAAAGGAGGGTGCTAGGGCAGCTGGGCGTCGCAGGGGAACACCACCAGCCAGATCTGAGTTTAAATTCCACTTCGAACCCTTTCAGAAATGATTCCAGCCTGATGACAGATTATCATGATGGGGGATCTAGACTCTGCAACTGACTCTGGCTTAGCGGTGGCCATTGAGCAAATCACTCCCCATCCAAGTTCCAAGATCCCTCCCAGCTCTGACATCCC
>JAJPUD010010301.1:44730-63850 GCA_023553655.1 Myrmecobius fasciatus | reverse complement strand
AATAGTGAGTATTTATCCCAAAAGCTGGGGTCTTTGGGTTTATCAAATACTAGATTGTTAAGTTTATTGCCTAGATTGTCCTGATATCCTATCCTGTGCCACTGATGCACTGCAAAGCTATCATTTTTAATACAATATCAAATGGTAATGGTGATAAGGGGTCCCTTTGTTTTACCCCTGATCTTATTGGAATGGTTCTAGTTTGTCCCCATTACATATGATGTTTGGTGATGGTTTTAAATTGATGCTACTGATCATTTTAAGGAAAATTCCATTTATTGGTATGCTCTCTGGTGTTTTTTTTCCCTGAGACAATTGAGGATAAGTGACTTGGCCAGGGTCACACAGCTGGGAAATGTTAAGTATGTGAGACCAGATTTGAACTCATGTCCTCCTGACTGCAGGGCTGGTGCTCTATTCACTGCAGCATCTAGCTGCCCCCTCTTAGTGTTTTTAATAGGAACGGAAGTTGGATTTTGTCAGATATTTTTATGTATTTATTGAGATAATCATATAATTTCTATTAGCTTGGTTATAAATATAGTAAATTATGCTAATAGTTTTCCTAAAATTCAACTAGTGCTGCATTCCTGGTATAAATCCTACTTGGTCTTGGTGTATTATCCTGGAAATAATTTGTTGTAATCTCTTTGCTAATATTTTGTTCAAGATTTTTGCATCAATATTCATTAGGGAAATTGGATTATGATTTTCATTCTCTGTTTTGGCTCTACTTCATTTAAGATTCAACACCACGTCTGTGTCACAAAAAGAATTTGGTAGGACTATTTATATCCCTATTTTATGTAATGTATATAGTTTATATAGTTTTATATATATAAATGTGCTTTAATTGTTTGGTAGAATTCACAAGTAAATCTATGTGGACCTGGAGATTTTTTATTAGGGAGTTAATAGCTTTTTCAATTTTTTTTTCTAAAATGGGTCTATTTAAATAATTTAATTCCTACTCTGTTAAACTATATTTTATAAGTAATCAATTTCATTTAGATTATCATATTTATCGACATACAATTGAGGAAAATAGCTTCAAATTATTGATCTAATTTCCTCTTCATTGGTGTAATGTTTACTCTTTTCCTTTTCAATACTAGCAATTAGATTTTTTTCTTTGCTTTTTCTTTTTTCTTTTTTTTTAATAAAGCATATTATTTATATAACATATGAGTACTTTTTCAACAGTGACCTTTGCAAAAATTTCTGTTCCAAATTTTTCCTCCTTCCTCCTACTCCCTTCCCTAGATGGCAGGTTGCCTAATACATGTTAAATATATGATAAATCCAATATATGTACACATATCTATACAGTTATCTTGCAGCACAAGGAAAATCAGATCTAGAAAGAGAAAGAAAAAAAAAAACCTAAGAAGGAAAATAATGCAAGCAAGCATCAAGAGAAAACATTAAAATGCTATTTTGTGGTCTACACTCAGGTCCCACAGGTCTCTCTTTGGGTGTATATGACTTTGTTCATTACTGAAAAATAGAAACTGGTTTGAATCACCTCATTGTTGAAGAGAACCATGTCCATGAGAATTGATCATCATATAGTATTGTTGTTCCCGTGTATAATGATATCCTGGTTCTGCTCATTTCACTTAGCATCAGTTCATGCAAGTCTCTAAGAAAATGATGAATGTTGGAGAGATCTGGGAAATGGTTTCCTGTCATTTTAGCCAATCTGAGAGATGTGTAGTGGTATCTCATAGTTGTCTAAATCATGAACACATTTCAACCATATTTATGTAAAAGATGTTAGGTGTGGATCAATGCTTAGTTTCCGCCATACTATTTTACAATTTTCCCAGCAGTTTTTGTCAAATAGTGAGTCTTTATGCCAAAAGTTGGGGTCTTTGGATTTGTGAAATACTAGATTGCTATAGTCATTGCCTGTTTTGTTCTGTGAACCTAAGCTTATTCCATTGATCAACTACTCTATTTCTTGGCCAGTACCAAATGGTTTTGATAGCCACTGCATTATGATATAGTTTTAGATCTGGTACAAGTAGATGACCTTCATTTGCTTTTTTTTTCCATTAATTCCCTTAAAATTCTTGATCTTTTATTATTCCAGATAAATTTTGTTGTTATTTTTGCTAGGTCAGTAAAATAATTTCTTGGGAATTTGATTGGTATAGCACTAAATAAATAAAGTAGTTTAGGAAGTATTGTCATCTTTATTTTATTTGCTCGACCTATCCAAGAGCATTTGATATTTTTTCCAATTATTTAGATCTGACTTTATTTGTATGGAAAGGGTTTTGTAGTTTAGTTCATATAGTTCCTGACTTTGCCTTGACAGATAGATTCCCAAATATTTTATACTATTGACAGTTATTTTAAATGAATTTTTTCTTTGTATCTCTTGCTGTTGGATTTTGTTAGTGATGTATAAAAAAGCTGATGATTTATGTGGATTTATTTTGTATCCTGCAACTTTGCTAAAGTTGTCAATCAATTCTAATAGTTTTTTGTTGATTCTCTAGGGTTCTCTAAGTATACCAACATATCATCTGCAAAGAGTGATAATTTGGTTTCCCCATGACCTACTCTAATTCCTTTCATCTCTTTTTTTCTTCTCTTATTGCCAAAGCTAGCATTTCTAATAAAATATTAAATAGTAATGGTGATAGTGGGTAACCTTGTTTCACCCCTGATCTTAATGGGAATGGTTGCAGATTATCCCCATTACATATAATGCTAGTTGATGGTTTTAAATAGATGCTACTGACTATTTTAAGGGAAAATCTATTTATTTCCATACTCTCAGTGTTTTTATTAGGAATGGATATTGGATTTTTATCAAATGCTTTTTCTGCATCTATTAAAACAATCATATGCTTTTTGTGTTAATTTGGTTATTGATATAGTCAACCATGATAATAGGTTTGCTAATATTGAACCCCTACTACATTCCTGGTATAAATTCTACTTGGTCATACTGTGTTATCCTGGGGAGGACTTTCTGTATTCTCTTTGCTAATATTTTATTTATGATTTTTGCATCAATGTTCATTAGGGAGATTGGTCTATAATTTTCTTTCTCTGTACTTATCCTACCTGGTTTAGGTATCAGTACCATGTCTGTGTCATAAAAGGAATTTTGTAGGAGTCCTTCGGTTCCTATATTTTCAAATACTTTATATAGTATGGGAGTTAATTGTTTTTTTTAAATGTTTGGTGGAATTCACATGTAAATCCATCTTGGCCTGAGAATTTTTTTCTTAGGGAGATGATTCATAGTTTGTTCTATTTCTTTTTCTAAAATAAGATTATTTAAGTTATTTATTTCCTCTTCTGTTAATCTGGGAAATCTATATTTTTGTAGGTATTCCTCCATTTCCCTGCTTTTCTTTTTCTAATCAAATTACCTATAGGTTTATCTATTTTTTTTGTTTTTTTCATAAAGCTTTTTGTATTAGTTCAATAGTTTTGTTGCTTTCAATTTTTTTTAATCTCTACTTTTATTTTCAGAATTTTACAAGTATTATTTAATTGGGCAGTTTTAAATTTATCTTTTTCTAGTTCTTTTAGTTGTCTGACTAATTTATTGATCTTCTCACTACTCTGCATTTTGTTCAAGTAAGCATTTAGAAGTATAAAATTCCCAGGGGTGGAGCCAAGATTGCTCAGAGGACACACATTTCTTTCTAATCTTATCCCACGATCCTCACACTAATAACCAAATCCATCCTCTGAATTAGTTCTAGACAGACAGAACCCATAATTATTGGAAGTGTAACAAATTACAAGCAGAAGATTCTTTTGAAGATTGCCATAAAAGGCCTGTTTCAATCGGGTGCACAGGGAGGCAGGCCAAGCAAAAGCAGGCTGAGCACAGACTCTGGAGAGTGCAGTCAATGCAGAGTCCCAGAGCAGTGTGTACCAGAGAATCTACAGGGAGGAAATCTGAAGCAGTGCTGGCACTCTGCCCCTGGTTGCAAGCCACTAAATAAGCAGAAAGTTATAAAACATTTGACAAAAAAACCAAAGTTAAAGAGTGAATCCTGAAATGCCAGAATTTCACAGGACCTAGCCAAGCCTACCCAGTGCACAAGTGAGTCAACTCAGACTCAGTGCAGCTTCTGCCTCTTGTAGAGGAAGCTTGGGCAACAACCTATCTTGCAGATTTACTTTAAAAAATAAGTAAAAAAGCAAAAATAACTCCGTTCATAAATTTTTTTATGGTGAAAGAGAACAGATTTCAAACCCTGAGCAAATATAAAGTAGATCTTATCCAGATGAAGCACCAATGGGTGATATAACTTGGCCCCCATCATGCAAGACTCTCCTAGAAGCAATTAAAAAGGATCTTAAAAGAGAGCTGGAAGAAAAATTGGGAAAGGAAATGATAACTTTGGAAGAGGGTTTGGAAAATGCAACACAGAAATTGTCTGAAGAAAATTAACTACAAAAAATACAGTGAAATGGAAAAAAAAGCAGACAACTCATTAAAAAATCAATTTGACAAAATGCAAAAAAAAACAGCTCCCAGAAAAGCAGAATTTTTGAAATGGAAAAGGAAAATAACTTCTTAAAACAGTATTTGTGAAATAGAAAAAAAGTCCACCGAAGAAAACAACTCATTTAAAAATTCAATTGGATAAATATAAAAAGAAGTTAAAAAAGTAAATGAAGAAAACAATTCACTAAAAATCAGAAAAAAATGGAAATGAATGACTCAATGAGACATCAAGAATCAGTTAAGGAAAATCAAAAAATATGAAAAAACAGAAAAAAATATAAAATACCTACTTGGGAACACATCTGACCTGCAAAAAAATCTAGGAGGGTTAATCTAAGGATCATTGGACATCCTGAAAACCATGATAAAAAAAAAAGTCTAGATGCTATTTTTCAGAAAATCATCAAAGACATTGGCCCAGATGTCATAGAATCAGAAGGTAAAATACCCATTGAAAGAATTTACTGAATACCTCCTAAAAGAGATTCGCAAATTAAAAGTTCAGGGACTATGATGGCTAAATTTCAGAACTATTCGAGCAAGGAAAAAAAAGCAGCCAAAAAAATCAATTAAAATACTGCAGAGCCACAATAAAGATTACCCAGGAACTAGCAACTTCCACCTTAAAGGATCGAAGGGCCTAGAATCTGATATTCTGAACAGCAAAGGAAATTGGAATATAGCCAAGAATAAACTACCCTGCTAAACTGAGCATTTTCTTCCAGGAAAGAAGATGGACATTCAATGAACAAACAAACAAAAAATGACCTCCAAATATAGAACTGAAGAGAAGCATAAAAAGGTAAAAAGAAAAGAGCTCTTGAGAACTTTTTTTTATGGTTACACATAGAGAGTGCATGTATAATTTCATTTTACTGTTATAATACAAAAAGAAAATAGAGGTGGAAAGGAGATTGTACCAGGAAAAAAAGGGAAAGTGGAGGTAAAATAAGGGAATTTACATCTCACAAAGAGATGCAAAGGAACATTATTATTTTATAAGAAATGATGAAAAGGATGATTTCAGAAAATAAACTGTGATGGACTTGGTTGTTTTCAACAATGCAGTGATTCAAGGCAATTCCAATGGTCATGATGGAAAAAAAAGAACTGATGGATTCTGAATGCAGATTGAAGCATTTATTATTAAATTTTGTGGATAATTTTTTTCCTTTTTTATTTGTTTCTTCTTTCACAACTATGAATAATATAGAAATAGATTTCATATGATATCAAATTGCCTACAAACTTCAGAAGAATGGAGCAGAAAGAGAGAGGAAAAACTTGGAACTCAAAAAACTTATAAAAATGAATACTTATTTTTTCTTAATATATATAACAGGGGAAAATAAAATACTATTTTTAAATTTTCTAGAGACATAGTTTTTGGGTAATGTCATTGTATTAATAATGCCTATGTTTTAAATGAAAGGATGGTTATTTGACCATCTGTCTCAGTCCAAACACCCATTGTGATGGTAGGCTCAAGTATATATATATGTTTGGAAGAGTAGCTATTTCTGAGGGTGTTAATCAACTCTGGTTAACAATAAATGAGAGAATAAATATTGCAATGAGGTCCATGTGGTACATAACTGGGATCTTCAGATTTTGGTTAGGGTCTTACAAATTTTCACATCTACTGTCTGTCAAAATGGACAATCATATTTTTTTTTCCAGGAATGTTTGAGTATACACAATAAGAAGAAACTCTGCCATTAACCAAAATTGCAGTTTCTTTTACTGTCTGATCAGATCTTGGGCAGTCTATCTTAAACAAAAATTTCTCTCACTGATTGATTTTGGCGTAAGTAAATAAAAAAGGAAAAATGTTGGTCCAAATACATTAGTTATTAATATGTGAGAGAAATAATCATTTTCTTAGATGCTACTTAGGTAATGAAATATAAAGACCATTATTTATCTGATTATTTGAATTGTAGGTCAGCCTAAAGGAGAGACAAGTTCACCTATCATTGCAAGAAGAAATCATGTTGGCAAAGAGAAGAAAAGCTTTTTATCTCTTCTCCTGTTCTTGTATAAGACATAAGATCATGAATTTTGAAAGGACAGAAGATTTTGAATAGACATGATAGCATTGTTTACATTGGGATCTGGGGACAAATTAGGTACACTAAACAGAAGCAGATTCTACACGGAAACCAAGAGAAAGCCAAACCATTGCTAGTAGGTAGCAAATGCTTCCAAGAAAAAGAAATCTTCAAGAAGTTATGTGACTTGATAATTGTGTGTGTGTATATATATATATATGTATATGTATATATATACATACACATATATTGTATTTAACATATTCCTACCATATTTACCATATATTGTACTACTTGCCATCTAGGGTAGGGTGTAGGGTAAGAGGGGAATTGGAACACATGGTTTTGCAAGAGCTAATGTTGAAGAATTGTCCATGCATATGTTTTGAAAAATAAAAAAAAAAAACTTTAATACAAAAAAAAGTTATGTGACTAACTTTGCCACACATTCTCTAAGTGTGAACTTATTTTCTGTATTCTATATGCATTTCAGGAAGAGTATTCTTTTGGTTTGTGGAAAGATGTTGCATAGTAATTATTCTTACTGTCACTTTAGCAAATATTTGTTTTCAAACATTTGTGAAATTTGCTGAATAAGTAGCTGATAAAAAATTCTGGAGAACGCCAATGTGGGTTCATGAAATAATGTACCCAGTCAGCTAAATGATTCAATGGATAGGATGTCATACCACCTCAAATCAGAAATATTCATCTTTTTGAGTTCAAATCTGTACTCAGACACTTACTAGCTATATGATGTGGGGAAGGTCACTTAAGCCTCTTTGCCTTAGTTCTTCATCTCTAAAAAGATCTGAGAAAGAAAATGGCAACTAAGTGTGATATTTTTGTCAAGAAAACACCAAATGTGGTCACTGACAATCAGACATGACTGAAACGCAAGATCATTCCATAGAGATAACCTTTATAATCCTGAGGAGAGATATAGGTGAACTACTATGGGGAACTGAAGTGTCATCTATCTGAAGGGAGAGGGGAGAAGTTAGATTCTGTTATAGTAATATATGTATATTTTGCCTTTCTCATTAGAGTATAAGCTTCTTTGGGAAATTGTTTTTCCTTTGCCTATAAGCTTAATATCTAGATGATAGTATATATTTAATAAATGTTCATAACCTATCATTTGCATACAATTTAAATCCTCATTCACTTATAAACTCTTTGAGGGCAGAGGTCATATGTTTCCCCAGTCACATATCTTTCAACACCTCACATAACATATTATACAAAACAGTGAATCAACAAAATGTTAAATTAATGACAAAAATAGATTAGATTATTTTGAAGTTGAAACTCTTCACATTTGATCTTTGTGAACCACATTTAATTGATGACGTGGTTTTGTTAAATGTTTGAAACATTGGAAGACTTCAAATTTTATTAAACTGTGGGAGAGCCAAGTATACGAAAAGCTTTATTTTATAGGACAAACAAATGGAGACTTACAGAACTTCTACTAAATGGCCATCAGAGCCATTAACCTCTATGCCAGTCATTCCTCACAAACAAGAAAGGGAAGTTTTAAGTATTGTGTTAACAGTTTTAGCTGAACTTGGTGAGAATTGGAAATAGCTCTCCCATACTAGTAAAACTGAGCAACATGACATTTGGCCTTCTAATAATTGCTACCTTTCTACTACTTTCAATCAGACTTTCATTTACATTCACAAATGACCATTGTGATTTATTTATATATATTTTTCTAATTACTTCTTTGACTTGCTAGCCAAGCTTCTTGAGAGTCTTGGGCTCTATGCATATATCGTCTAATGTTCATCTTGTTAGGCTTTGAGACCCCTCATTAACTCAGAGTATTAAATGAAACAGCTGAGTTAGTAACCAAATCGACAAAGTGCCAGCTGACTGTATGTACGATTAGGGACTTTATCATTTTGTTCACAGATTAATTATATGGTTCATTATACGGGAATGTGTGGTTAATTTCAAAACTAGTTTTGCTTTTGGAGTTGGGTACTTACCATCTGGTTTTATGGCCCTCATCTTTAATAATAAGGACCAAATTGTGTACTTTATACTTGTAAGATATTTAAGAGGTTGAAACCAGACGGCAAAGAGCTCTGACTAGACTATATGAAAACATTCAGAAACTAAAATGGTAGAAACTGCAGATAAATAGAAGGAGGGTGATGAAGTGAAAAAGAGGCTGGCATTCAATTCATGGAATCCTGTACTCAAAGTGAGCTTAGGGAAGCATATAGACATCAGATAACCGTGGCAAAATTATTTTGCCCTCAAAAACAAACACAGACATACCCACAGGCATTGAGAAACACAATAGAGTACATGTACATGTATATTAATGTGCATGCATGTCTATAGCTTATATTAATATGAATATATATGTGTTCATATGTATTTGTACATATCTATTCGTGTTTTAGATTTCATATACATGTATAAATATGTATATATACATATATATATAAGTACATACAGATATGAACATATAGATATATACATGTGCATGTACAGATTTTGGTATGCATATTGCATGTGTATATAACATATACATATGAATATATGCACACATACACAGCTATTTATATATATACATACATATAAGCACATATAGTTCATATTATAGGAAAAGTTTGTTTCCTTCTTTTATAAAAAAGATAGATGATTAAAAAGGTTGGCATTCAAAATGGCCAATGAAAAATTTGTAACTGCACTCCACTGGTAGGAATAAATAACTCATGAGAAAAATAAATAAAATGAAGTCAGAAGAGATTCTAGTATCATCCAGTTCCAATGAACTCCTAGTATCCTCCTAGTATCACACATGTAATATAATAGCCATCTAGAATTTCCTGGAGACTGCAGTGAAGGGTAAGCTCTTACCTCTCCATGTAGTCCAACCTGTTCTTGGAAACCTTGGATATGTTTCAAATCAAACTCTATGCTTTGCATTTCCATTCATTACTTTTGTTTCTGTCTTCCTAAAACAAACCACTCTAATCCCTTGATCTAATTGTATAACTAAATAAAAATAGTTAATATTTGTATAGTTCATTAGAGTAAAACTCTTTGCACACATTTTCTTATTAGGTATAAATTATGGTCTTTTATTTTTATGTCATGTTGTCAGAAAGTCAGAGGAACCTCAGAATTTACCTGTTGTCAATCTTTCATTTTATACTGAATTAGGCAAGGGAATCTCCAGTGTATAGGACATTTATGTCCCTTGGAATCATTTGCACAATCAACTGTAGGTGATGATGAGTTGAATGCTAGGTAGAACAACCTCCCACCACTTGAATTCTATAAGTTGATAATTTTGTATGATGCACAAATGATGTTATAAGTAACCAAATTTCTCATGGCAGAAAAAGAGTTCCCAATCTTTGTGTTGAAGAAAATACACGAAGTTGAAATTTGTTAGAGCTTTAATCCATTATTTTATCTGATCCTTAAAATAATTATGTCTGTTAAATTTAGAAGGTAATATCTCCCCTCATTTTACAGATAAAGAACTGAGATTGAGAGGATTCATATAACTCGATCAGTTCACAATGGAAAAGAAAGTGTCAGAGCTCAAATTTACCTATTCTTAATTCAAAAGCTAAAATGCTTTTCATTGCACCCCATTTCATTGTGCCACATTTCATTTTCAAGAATGAAATAACCATCCCAACCACAAAAAAACAAAAAGCAAAAGTAACAAAGCCCATTCTTGAGCCTGAGTCTAGTCTTCTTTGCATTTAATAAATTATATAAATTTTTACAGTTTGAAGGGAACTTCAAGATATGCTGGCTAATCTGAGCATTATTATGAACTAACATTTATATAAAACTTCATAGAATTCCAAAGCATTGCAAGTTATTGCTTTTATTTTGAAACTCTTGACAACTCTGGAAGTCACTATAGATGTAGCATCAATGTAATTAGCCCCCTTTTTCTATATCAGAATGTCCAAATGACTGTTTAAGTTTGACACCTTAAGAATTAGTGCTAGGATTTGGAACTATGCTCAAAAAGATATCAAAATGTTCATACCCTCTAACCAGGCCGTGTTTCTACTGGCTTATATCCTAAAGTGATTTTAAAGGAGGGAAAGGGAACCATATGTGCAAAATTATTTGTTGCAGCCCTTTTTGTAGTAGCTAGAAACTGGAAACCGAATGGATGACCATCACTTGAAGAAAGGCTGAATAAATTATGGTATATGAATATTAGAGAATATTATTGTTCTACAAGAAATGACCAACAGAATGATTTTAAAGAAGCCTGGAGAGACCTACATGAACTGATGCTAAATGAAACGAGCAGAACCAGGAGGTATAAATTTTGCTCCTTATATGGAGCAACAAGATTAAACGATGATCAATTCTGATGGATGTGGTTCTCCTCAACAATGAGATGATTCAAACCAGTTCCAATTGTTCAGCGATGAAGAAAGCCATCTACACTCAGAGAGAGTACCATGGGAATTGAATGTGGTTCAAAACATAGCATTTTCACTCTTTTCACTGTTCCTTGCTTTCATTTATTCTTTTCTTTTTGTAACTGGTTTGATTTGATTTTTCTTGTGCATCTTAATAATTATATAAATGTGAATGCATATGTTGTATTTAACATATATTTCTACCATATCTAACATATATTGAACTACTTGCTATCTAGGGGAAGGCATGAGGGAAAGGAGGGAAAACTGGAGCACAAGGTTTTGCAAGGGCTAATGTTAAAGAATTGTCCATGTATATGTCTTGAAAAAATAAAAAGCTTTAATTAAAAAGCAAAAAAAAAGAAAGAAAAAAAAAGAATTAGTGCTAGGGAATAAGACTATTTTTTCCTACTTTCAGAGGCATAATTCTAGTGTACCATACATGATAAAGTATGGCTATCCAACTTCTACTTAAGGCTTCCAAGGAGATAGATCTCATTGTATTTCTAGACAACACTTTCCACTCTGGATTACATGTTATACAGTAGCCTTTTTTCATACCTAAATAAATATCTCTTCTACTACACATTGTTTAAATTTATTTTCTTTGAGGCCAAACTTTTAAAAATCTAGGCCATTTTCCAAAAGCTTAATTCAGGGCCTGTTTTTCCCCTCATTTAATCCACTTCTGACTAGATAAATGACTCAATCTCTCTGGTCTTTAGTTTCCTCATCTGTAAAATGAAGTTCAATTATATATCCTGTAAGATCCATTCCTGCTTCAAACTTACAATCTGATAACTCAGAAGTAAGAATATCACTAGACAAATGATTTAACCTCTTTTTCCATCAGAGTTCTTATGCTCCCTGATTTTACTGTAAACCAAACTAAATTGAAATGTAATTGCTAGGGGGCAGAGTGAAGATGGCCCATCAGAGATAGCAACCCAGCAAAACTCTAACAATATTCACCAGAATAGAACTTCTTTTTTTTTCAAATATAACATAACAAAAGTTCAGGGTTAGAGATTTTTCTAGTTAATTTAGGAGTCCAACAGCAGACACCTGTGATACTGGCTTTAAGGGTGACTCAGATCACATACATTACAGAATCAGAGGAGGTGTTGATGGTGTCTGAGACAGCAGCAGTAGCAACAGCTTCAGGAGCACTCTGTCCAGAGACCTTCTGAGTCACCATTTCAGACTCCAAAGAGAGCAGAGGCCTTGGCCACAGTTCCAAGAAAGAGAAAAACACTAGAATATGTGGTTACAGAAGAGTAGGATCCTTGGTTAAAGTTCCAAGGTGAAGAACACTACTGTTTGGAGCTTAAGGAAATTAAGGGTGTTTCCTGAGTTACCAGAGGACAAACCAGGAAAAAGTGACCTCATATTTCCCTAGACTAGACTACCTTGTTAATACCAAATATTTGCAGTCCTCTAAAGCTAGTTCTGAAAAAAAAAAGTAGTCCAAAAAAAAGCCTGAAGATGTGGACACTGTTAACTCTGAAAAAAGCAAAGACCAACTTTGTGTATCTATTCTGGTGATAGAAGACCAAGAAATAACAGAAGACAATATGAAAACATTGATAATCAAAACCTTAAAGAAAAATTATGAATGGACACAACAACAATAAGAATTCTTAGAATTGGAGATAAGATTGGTAGAGGAAGAATTAGGGAATGAAAATTATGAAATGAAAATTAACAATTTAATAAAAAATTAAGAGTTTGAAGACAAAAAATGCTAAAGAAAGTAACTTCTTAAAAGGCAAATTATACCAAATAATAATAGACAAAAGCTCATTGTAAAAATAATTTCAAAACAATTAGAAGTGTGCAAGTGGAATCTAATGATTCCATAGGACAACAAGAAACAATAAAACAAAATAAAAAGAATATGTTTGTGTGTGTGAAAATGTGACATAACAACAGCTTTGACAAAGAAGTGACATGGAAAAATAGATCAAGGAGAAATCATTATAAAATTATTAGACAATGTAAAATGCATGATTTTTAAAAAGATACTGGAAGTCACATTTCAAGAACTTTTGAAGAAATAAATACCTTAGATCGAGAGGGTAAAATATAAATTAAAATGATCCACTTATCATTTCCTGGGAAAGATTCCCAAATTAAAGCTTTGAGGAATATTATAACTAGATTTCAGAGCTCTTTTTTCAAGGAGAAAATATTGTAAGTTTCCAAAAAAAGAAATCAAATATCGTGGAGTTGCAGTCAAAATCATTAAAGATTTAGCATCTTTTTTTTTTCAAAAGGATAAGAGCATTTGGAATATGATATAATAGAAAACAAAAGAGAGAGCATGACAACTAATTATACGCTTCTCAGGAATGCTGAATATAATCTTTCAGGGGAGAAATGGGTATTTAATGAAATGGAAAACTTTCCAGCTGTTGTGGCTTTCTTTTAAGAGCTCACCTTGTATAAGCCCTTTGAGCTCAGAGGGGAGATGAATGAGGCAGGGGAACTCATAGGGTGCGAAAAGAGCTCCAGTTTATTATGCCCCACAGCCTTGTTGATATACAGTTTTGCAAGCATGATCAGAGCGTGAACAATAGGCAATCCCCAATGGGCATTGCATATGCATGGTATCTGCCAATGGGAGGCGAGCCGACCCAGCTACATCAGCCACCTGCTCATGGACTAGAGAACCCGGCAAAGCATCCCTGCTCATGAGCAACAAGCTGTGACCCTGAGTTTCATCCCATTCCCATGCCATGCACCAGTGCTCCTTGCTCAACAAGGGCATTTCTGCAATGTGGCAGAAAGACTATTGTGCACCACAAGTCAAGGTGGCCTATATAATCCCTCTCAGTAGGGTCCCATGCCCTAGCATCAAACATTCCTGGTGAAAAGACCAGAGCTGAATATAAAATTTGTTATTCAAACACAAGACTCAAGAAAAGCATTAAAAAAGTAAACACGAATGAAATCACAAACCATTCAATGAAGTTAAACTGTTGATATTCTTATTTGAAAAGGTGATACATGTAATTCTTTTTTTATTTTACTCTCAGTTCATTTGTTATATCTTTTTTTTATTAAAGCTTTTTATTTGCATAACATATGTATGGGTAGTTCCTCAACATTGATCCTTACAAAGCTTTCCCTTACAAATTTTCCCCCTAGTCTCCTCCCCTCCCCTAGATGGCAGGAAGTCCACTACATGTTAATCATATTAAAATACTTGACAAGTTGAATATATGTATACATATTTCCATACTTATCTTGCTGTGCAAGAACAATCATTTCTACATGAACAAAAAATATCTGAGAAATGAAACCCAATGCAAGCAAACATTGATAGAGACCATGAAAATATTATGTTGTGGTCAACATCTCATATCCCTCTCTCTGGGTGTATATGGCTTTCTTCACTGAACAATTGGAACTGGTTTGAGACATTTCATTATTGAAGAGAGCCACGTCCATCAGAATTGATCATTGTATAGTCTTGTTGTTGCCATGCACAATGATCTCCTGGTTCTGCTCATTTCACTCAGTGTCAGTTCATGCAAGTCTCTCCAGGCCTCTCTAAAATCATCCTGCTGGTCATCTTACAGAACAATAATATTCCATAACATTCATATACCATAATTTATTCAGCCACTCTCCAATTGATGGGCATCCATTCAGTTTCCAATTTCTAGACACTATAAAAAGGGCTGCCACAAACATTCTTTCACATGTAGGTCCCTTTTGCTCCTCTAAGATCTCTTTGGGATATAAGCCCAATAGAAACACTGATGGGGCAAAGGGTATGCACAGTTTGATAACTTTTTGAGCATAGCTCCAAATTGCTCTCCAGAATGGTTGGATCCGTTCACAGTTCCACCAACAATGTATTAGTGATACATGTAATTCTTAACAACTTTATAATTATTGGAGAAGTTAAAAGTCATGTACATAGATAGAGATCTTGGGAGTGATTCAATTATGTTGGGAGGACATTTTAAAAAACAAAGGGTTAGGGAAGGGATACACTGAGAGAAAGGAGAAAAGAAGGGTACAATGGGGCGACATTTAGTATGAAAAAGTTGACAAACAAAGCTTTTACATTGAAGGGGGAAATGAAGAACAAAGAACAGAAAACACTCTATCCAATGCAGATTGATATTTATAGTGAGGATTTCTTTTCTGATATGGTTTAGTCTTAATTGTGACTGAGGTCTTTTTTTGACTATGATAAAACTCCATGATTCTGAGATTAATTGAATTGAGCAACGAAGGGGAAGGATAAAATCCAAACTCAAATTAGCACTGTAATAAGGGCAATTTAATCAAATCAATAGTATATGTCCAAATGTCTTAAAAGATCTATCATGCAAGAACTTTACAATTAATCCAGCTTCCTTAGCTCTGAAATTAGGAGATTTGATTCAATGACCATCAAGATTCCCTGTGTCTAAAATTCTGTTCTAAAAAGTGTTAGATGAAAATAAAAAGTTTTCACCTAGACATTTAAATCCTTTCTTAATCTGGATTGAGTCTTCCTTTCTTAGAATAGTTGCTTATACTCTTAAACTCTCAGCCAGATCAGCCCATTTGTCTTTGTCCAAATTATGTATTGCACTTCTCATTTCCAATATTTGGCAAAAGTGATCCTTCTCACATTTCCCTTTTGTGAATGAAATGCATTACAAATAGAAACTGCCTCCTGGGAACTTCCTTTCCTTACTCTTAATTTTCTATGTGTAGACACATAACATATATTTAATTCCAATATTGTAGCCAATGAAATATTAAAGAAAACAGTTTCTAATTCATTCAAGAAGCAATAGCAAAGCATTGGAGGTTTCCTTCTCTTAGAATTCAAAGTTTTCTATGTGGCCTAGTTAAGGCAATATATCATTTGATTTGATAAAACATAGTATAAAGCTTTAATTATCTTGTAAGTTTAACACAAAATAAACTGAATTTTCATATGAAAATACTTCAATATATTTTAAAAAGCAAAATGATAAGCAGTATAGTTAGGGAGGATAGTAGAAGAAGAGAGATAAAACAAAAAATAAATGATGGACATTTGGACCATAAAAAGGAAGATAAGAAGTAAATTTGTTACATTGAAATGTTATGTTTAATAATTGCTTTTGACAAGTGAAGGGGTTTTATTTTTTTTTTCCTTTTCAATGCTCAGTGAAATGTTGTCTAAAGTAACAAGCCATTTCTTCTCTCCCTATCAAATCTGTTTCCCAGATAACTTTTAAAGAATAGTTTTTTTAGCAAAGTCAAGAGAGTAAGAGAAATAAAGCAATTCAATAGATTCTAATGTTAAAGCAAACATAGAAGGTCTCTGTTGCTGGTTGGCCAGCCCCTTCTCACCAGGAAGCTCTTGCAAAAACAGCAAAGCATCTTTGCTTCAAGTAGAACAGCAGGGAAGTTGGAATTTCAATTTTTAAATGCAAAGTGAAGAATTTGTGATTATTGCAGATCAGCAAGGGTGTACTGATTCTGTGAATATGTCTTGTGTCTCTTGAAATTCCCAAAGAACCTTCAGTAAGAAAGATAAAGAAGGTAGAAAAATAGGGCACTTATCAAATAGAATGAGACTTTATTCTGCATAGGAACAAATTTAGGTAATCAAGAGCTCTTTGGCTAGAATTTGAATGGGAAAAACTGAATTAATGTATAAAAAATTGCCCTTTCAAGTGCCAATGTGCTTAATTTCTTCCTTTGTAATATACTCTCTCATTTTGCAAAAGAAATTGTCTCAATAGTAAAGAAATGCAGGAAACGATATTTTGCTGTCTTGTAATATATTTGTTATATATTTGGCAAGAAGTGTGAAGCAAAATAAATAAATGAAAAGAATTACTAAGTTCAAGTCAGGGAGACCTGAGTTCAAGATCTTACTCTCTTTCAGCCATTTGATTACCTACAATGTTATACAATTCAATTTTCTTTCTTGCATGCCTGTTTATCTTTGATCAGTGTATATATGTAATCAATCTTTTTATCAATCTTTCTATGTCTCTAAGTATCTATTTCTATGTATGTTTGTATGCAAATGCATTCTCACATACATGTTTTTGTTGCATGGATTACAAGAATAAAAAATACAAAAGTGTATTCCCAAACTAAGAATCTATGCTTGCATTAGCAAACAAACAAAAAAAAGAAATAATCAAATTTACTTGATGATATTTTTTAAAATGTGTTTTTAAGGCCTGAAAAAATATAACTTCCATTTCCCAACAATTTGCCCAATTTTCTACAGAACACTCTCCTTCTAATAAAAAATACCTTAAAAAAACCTTTTTACCTGTAATTGACAATGTATTGATCCGTCCCCACTTGTGTTTCATTTCCTTTATACTGGTGGAAAGAAGGTATGCTTTACCATCAGTTGTGGGAAATCATGGCTGGTCAGTGTATTAAAGTTCCTCATTTTAAAATGTCATTTACACTCACATTACTGTAGTCTTCATGATATTTTAAAACACATTTTTGTAACACGATTTTCAGGAGTAAGTGTATAACAAGAAGTCAATAGAAAAATTAAATCTCAAAATATAAAGTGTGGGAGGAACATGTTTCCAGAAGCTAAGACTTCTTTCCATGATTCATGCTTTACATAAAGGGTATTTAAATGACACATTTACTAGTTCAATTTTCTACCATTTTAAAATTGTACTACTCAGGAACTCTGCTAAATAAGTACCCGGTTCAATGAACTACAATATACCACATATATACTCATAGGATGCACAAATAAACATATTCATAGAAACAGCTTCCCTACCAAGTGGGCATCCATCATTGTGTAGAACTTCATTAGGGAAACATTCACTAGATTCTGAAGTTATATATATATATATATATATATATATATATATATATAGAGAGAGAGAGAGAGAGAGAGAGAGAGAGAGAGAGAGATGTGTTCTTTGTTTGTTGGAGAAATTCCAGCAACATGGAACCTATTTATTGTTACACCTTTGTTCTTTGCACTTTTTACTGTTTAGTATTCTGAGGATGTTATCTAAGAATATGTTTTAGAATTTTGATCATATATCCTTGGCAAATCACCAGTTGAAGAATATGTCTTTTCCTCTGAAGCATTTGAGAAGATCTCTCTTGAAATTTTCTTTCTTAGAGTCTCAAAAATAAATATCATTCATAATCTAGATGCATGCTGCAAGTTGCCATATGAACTGCTTTGTTGTATTGATCTCTTCCTCAAGCCAATTCACTTACTTTTCTTTTGAGAGGTATTCATGCATTCCTGCTTATTCTATAGTGTTAAATCCATTTCATCATTGAGTTTGAAGTCTATTGTTCAAGATCATCATAGCTAACCAGTTCAAGAATTGTCCACCATTGTTGTTGGAAAATGCACACATGATGTGCAATGGAGAATCTTGAAACAACATTGTCAAAATATCTTAATAAAAAAAGTAAGAACCAAAAAAAAATCTATGTAAAGTGATCTTGGACAGTCATACCACCATATGAGTGACAAAGAATCATTTAGTTCAGTGCCTGATTACCATGAGATTACGTTCTATTCATGGAGGGAAAAAATGTATATAAAATACAAAACAGTGTTGTGATGTAGGAAGATCAGTATGATGGACAGAAATATCAGTAGAAAATATTAAAGGTCACATTTTAGTGGAAGGAGACAGTGGAATGTCGAAAGGAAGACAAGGTGAAGTTAAGAAGCTTGTTGAATTCTCCCAGTTTCCTTCAAAAACCATATGAAACCAAGACTCTAGACAGAGTTTGGCAGAATGAAACCACTCTTCAGCTCAAGATAATTTGGAAAACTTCAAAAAAGGTCATTCTCACTGTCTGAAAGGGGTGTTCATCCCAGCTCAAGCAGTCTAATAAGGTCAGTGAGAAGTTCTTAATAACAGAATATCAACCACTAATACCATTAGTTCTTGCTCAGTAGCAGAGCAAAGCAGTAGGGCAGTCCTCAGTCCCAACTCAGAAAGCAAATTCTCAGACTATTTCCTGGAAAGAACAAATAAAGCTACCCCCTGCAAACACAAACAAAGGGACCCATAGGCTCAAAGCCAAGTCTCAGAGATGCACAGGAAACTTGCACCAACATCTTCTTTATTCAGGAGCAGATCTTGACCATGAAAGTAGAGAGAGAGAGAGAGAGAGAGAGAGAGAGAGAGAGAGAG